>JADRCC010256827.1:0-13810 GCA_019843855.1 Hylomyscus alleni | reverse complement strand
CTTTTCCAGTGTTTTGGGATATCCAGGACTTGCTGTGTTGGGAGTACTAGGTTCTGATGAAGCCAAGTAGTCTTGGATTCTGTTGATAGGATTCTTGCGTTTGCCTTTCGACATGTTGATCTCTGGTGTTAGGTGTCCTTGGTGTCTCTGATTAGAGCTTGTTCCTCCTGTGGGTCTCAATCCCTGGGTTAAGGCACTCCTTGGAGGCAGGCTCTCTACTTGCAGGGAAGGGGCAGAGAAGGTCTCTGGTCTGCTGCTGTCACTCAGAGGCTGAGATGATCCTGTCCCTGCTGCCCTGTGACTCCCCTGCAACTCTTGAGGCCTGTGCCTCCCGGATGGTCCAGCCTTAGAAAGTCACTGGAGACAAAATGCCGGATCTCACCTGAGTTCCTGGGTTAAAGCAGGCCCTGGAGGCGGGCTCTCTACTTGCAGGAAAGGGGCAGAGAAGGTCTCTGGTCCGCTGCTGTCTCTCAGAGGCTGAGAGGATCCTGTCTCTGCCGCCCTGCGACTCCCCTGCAACTTTTGAGATCTGTGCCTCCTGGATGGTCTGCACCATTCAGGGTTTTGAAGGAGGAAAACACTAATGATCTTATCCAGCTGAGAATGCTATGAACTACACTGCCAACCTGAAAGACAAGATGTGCCCACTGGTACAATAGTGATATGATTATTACAGAGTTTAGCAATTTTTTTCTCACTTGAGTTGAAGCCTGCTCCATAGGACAAAATCTATATCTGATACTGCCAACTTGGTTAAAACTCTGAGGCTGGGCAGGTATAGGCACTAGAGGGAAAGCTACTTTGGTTGGCTCATTTTTAAATTGATATTTAGAGTTGTCAAAATCACTTACACATATTTATATTTATGTCAAGGTATTATTGCTGTTGTCACATCTGGTCAAAAAAGATTCTTATAGCAGTTGGTAAGCAGTTATTGCAGAGATATAACTTGGCAATGTGTGAAGAATAAGTTATTATTCAACACCAAGATCTAAATATCACCCATTCTAAAGATCAGAGAGCACTATAGAAAGGGGTCAGAAAGAATATATGAGCCAGCAGAAGGAGTAATATATTGTGGAATCTTCTCTTCAGGTATGACATGTGACATTATAGCAGTTTTGATTTCCTGAACACGATTAAGCCTGTTAACATTCCACCACGGGTTGGTGTTCAGAAGTTCCTAATCTCTCTGATGCTTTATTGGCAGTTAACTGTTGCAAGGGGAGATCTATAAGAAGTTAGAGCATGCTGGGGGAGTGAAAGACATTTTCTTTAGTAATTTAGCCATTGCTAAGTTGTTCAGGCTTCTGTAAATAACCCCTACTAATCTCATTGGGTCACTGAAAAATAAAAAGACAAGAAGATAGGACTAGTTGGGAATAACAGGAAGATGTATGGCTGTGAGAAAGGGATAACAGAGGATAATAGAAAGTAAAGATTATCAAAATACATTACATACATATATGAAAATTTCATAGATACTACTATGTCTAATTAATGAAAACTAATAAAAATTAGTAAAATATGTTTTAAAAAAGAGGCAACTATAGCCAAAGTTTTTAAAAATTCACAGAGCCTCACAATTCAACAGGGCCACTGGTTAATAAGAAAGGTTGATCATCCTTTGGGTCCAAAATTGCACCCGGGGTTTTGTAAGTCCTACACCTGAGCCCACACCCAGTGGCAGCTTGACTCCCAGGAGGTCCATCATAACCAGGCTCACAGGAGTGACAGGCTCCAGTCAGAGACAGCAAGGAAAATTAACACCAGAGATAACCAGATGGTGTAAAAGGCAAGTACAAGAACACAAGCAACAGAAATCAATGACATTTGACACCATCAGAACTCAGTTCTCCCACCACAGCAAGCTTGGATATCCTAACATACCTGAAAAGCAAGATTCTGACCTAAAATTCCACTAGAAAGTCACAGATGTCAGGGATGTGAGAGGTTCCCAGGATCCCTTGGGATTGAGATTAGAAGAAATACTCAACAGATAGGAGATAGAACCTGTAGAGACCACCTCCAGTAGTTAGGCACAGCCCCCAGCTGAAGATTGGGGCCACCCACCCATCTCAAAATATTTAATCCAGAATTGTTCTTGTATAAAGGAAGCACAGGGACAAAAAAATATTGGAACAGAGGCTGAAGGGAAGGCCATCCAGAGACTGCCCTACCTAGGGGTCCATCCCATCTACAGACACCAAACCCCATCATTATTGCTGATGCCTAGATGTGATTTCAGACAAGAGCCTGGTGTGTCTGTCCTCTGAGAGGCTCTGCCAGCACCTGACTAAGACAGATGCAGATACTCACAACCAACCATTGGACTGAGCATGATGACCCTAACGGAAGAATTAGGGGAAGGGCTGAAGGAGCTAAAGGGGATCACAACCCCATAGGAAGAACAACAATAACAACTAACTGGACCCCACAGAGCTTCCAGGGAATAAAGCCCCAACCAAAGAGTATACATGGGCCAGTCCATGGCTCCAGCTACATATATAGCAGAGGACTGCATTACCTGACACCAATGGTAGGGGAGGTGCTTGGTCCAGTGGAGACTTGTTGCCCCAGTGAGGGGAGGATGCTAGAGGTATGAGCTGGGAGTGGGTGGCTGACTGAGTGAGTGAGTGAGTGAGTGAGTGAGTGAGTGAGTGAGCACCCTCTTAGAAACAAAGGGGTGAGGCATGGGAAGGGGGCTTGCCTAGGGGAGACCAGGAAGGGAGACAGCATTTGAAATGTTAAAATAAATAAAATAATTAATAATAAAAGAAGCCAGACAGAAAAGGAAAAAAAAAAGAAAAGAAAAAGAAGTCATGTTATTTAGATCAGCTTCATTATCTGATTGCAACTCTTGATTTTCTCTGAATAATAATTTATAACATTCCTATTTAATGTTATTTTAATGGCATGTCAAAACATATATATGTGTGATATAGCACAAATATGCACTTAGGGTCTGAAACATTCTGCATCTTCAGTAGTAGAAATCAAGAAATATAAGTTTTCTTCATATAAAATTTAGCAAAATGATATATATCAGTGAAGCAATATTGTATACCATTTTAAGTAGTAAGCTCTGCTTGCAATACTAATTCCAGTGTCATGCACTTCACTGTCTGTTGATAAGTCATACAAATTCTCTAAGCTTCCCTTTCATTATCAATAATGTAGAACTAAAACAAAAAAAATCTACTTATTAGGGTTACTAGGAGGATCAGTGATGCTAATACATGTAAAATATTTACAACAGTGTCTGGTAAAGGTTAGCTAAATTTTGTTATATATGTCATTAATGCTAAATCCAATGAGCAAGTGCTCAGGGTGATGGCATGAAAGTAGCCTTGAAAATTCTCAGTGAGAAGTTATTGTCATGGCAATAGCATGGCTGAGGAAAAAAACAGGGAACAGGCATATCAGAAGGAACACAGCTACAGAGAGAAAGGAGGATCCAGTTAACTAATGTGGAGACAAGAGAACAAGAGAGATCTAATGCCTAAAAGGCAAAATGAATTTTAAGAGACTTTCAGGCCAGCTTATTCTAAAAGCAGTATCCAATTTCTTCTGAGGATTACAATCTTTTCACTGGCCTGTCTCCAAGTCACACCTTGGAAAGAAAGGCAATGTTTTTGACAGGGACCATTCCCTGTGTAGAGACTTGTTGTGAGACACAGTTTTTCTTGAAATACATTGCATTTGTTAATGTTTCTGTTAACTTAGTTTAAAATGTTCAACATTTCAGAGCTAAAGCATAGCTTTGGAAGCTATATATGAATTTTGAGGCTTTTATAGCCAATTCCTATGCTAAATTTCTGAATAAAGTGGCAAGGTATAAAAATTCATTTTATTTCACTGTAGAATAATTTCGACTTGATTATAAAAGCACATATGGTTAGCTTTAGATTCAATGAATGGATTTCTAGTTTATAGAGTGGCAGGTTTCAAAGATTTGGGGGAAAATCACACATCTGGATGGATAATATATGGTTGTGACAAAATTACTTTTCTTCTCAGCCTCGGGAATGAAGAACATGATTTCTTCCAGCAGAGATTGTATGGTGCTTTTATCTTCATTTCTTTGTATTAAAAGCAACTCTATATTGATTTCAAAGCATATCCTGACAAGTTTTTTAACATCTTGGTTTTTTGTTTGTTTCCTTAGTTACTTTAAAGTTACTAATTTTAAGTAAGTCTGAAAAAAATACTGGGAATGGAAGAATTTTCAATAGCATACTCTTAAATTAGATAGTAGTTGTTTCCAGTTTTAATGTTTGCAGCATATTCATCAAATTGTATTTATTTTGTTAGTATTTTCACAAATGTTCTATTGGTGTATATTAACTGCACAAAGTAATGGTTATCATGGTGACTTATTTATACATACTTAAGGTCTACTGATCATATTCACTACTTTGCCATTACTGAATAAGAGCTTTTGTTCTAAAAAGAGCAGTAATGATTCACCCATAACTGGTTAAAATGAAAAAAAAAAAAACTATGAAACTGAAGTATCATCAGTGACTTGTATTCATCAACGATCTACCAATAGAGAGCAAAAATGAATGCATTTTGGAATAATTTGTATTTTGGCAGCTGGCAATTTTTAAGCTGGGGAACATTATTAGAAGCAAATCACAGGAGGAGTTTGACACATAAAGTGAAAATTACTAATGTATAGAAATGGCCAAAATCGTTTGGGAATTTGAATTTGTCTGAAGTTATCTGAAAGTAGGATGAACTAAATTTGTGTTCTAGTCCATGATGTTCTTGCCAAACACTTCATGCCATTTGATCTTAGGAAACAGTCATGTGAGCTGCTGCTTTTGTTACCTATGTCTTATAGATGAAAATGAGACTTTAAGATTAAGGTAGTGTGTTAGTGATGGTCGTTCCATATTCTGTTTCTGCATGTTTCCAGAACTTGAAAGCTCAGATCTATACTAACAATTCAATTAGATCCTCCTATACTCTGTCCTGGTGATCACATACGGTGTGAGCATTTGGTGAATAAACTTTAATCTTAAGATTGCATTGACTTGCTTGTGTTCTACTTCCAAACTGTTTACTGGATAAACAATAATAGCAAAACTACTTTGGTAATACTAATAACATTCATCCTCTGGGGACTGTGATGATTCCCAGAAAGAAGACATAAAGTCAAAAATCCGCTGAAGTCAGTTGAAATGATGTTCTAGGTCAGGATTTATAAGTGTGGGGGAATAGTTCTTTTAAAAGACAATGACAAAGAGAAACCTTTTTAATGTGAGCCAGATATAGTCATGATTTTGAATAAATGTTTGCTGGTAACCATACTTAGGTGGGAACATCTGTCCACTGATGAGCTCCCTGGAGTTTTAGCAGGTGAATTTATTTAGGGAACACGACTCCAAATGCTTCTCGAGGAGAAATGTTAGTGAAAAAATACCTCAGTTACATTTCTCCCATTTTTTACACATCTAAACAGATTAAGTAAATGTTTTCCAGGCAGACAAAACTGCTTCCTCATAGTGCCTCCTGAACATTGGCTTTGTATGTGCTCAGTATGTGTTGATGTAGTATGCAACTAAGTCATGTCTGTCTGTTGATGTATGCAAATATGTCACATGCTGGGATATCTAAGATCAGTGTACTGCTTGCTTCGTATGCCTATAATAGTAACTTACTGCACACACACACGCACACACACACACACACACACACACACACACACACACACACACACACCTTCCTTTCAGAACTGCTCTCTAAGATGTCTTATTAGTTTATGTTTAGAAGTTTGGAACATCCTGTGGATAAAGTAGAAACTTAAGGGTTGTTTGGAGAGTCCATTGCATTGTATGGTGTTTTGCTGGGGAAAACACACAAAGGAGTGTTTTCCTGAAGTGGACAGGTAAAAGACTAAGGCAGAAAAAATGTTTAGCTGAAGCACACATAGGTGAAATGATGTTTTGCTAATGCAAGCACATGAAAGGCCATGTAATGAAGGATACTTTGCCAACAACACACATGAATTGGTATGCCTTACATTGCCTAGCTGAGCTCCATTTGTAAGGACTCTCCATGAACTTGAGCTGATTGGATGCACATGCTGAGGCAAGAAGGACAGAAGATGTTTGGAGGGTATAAAGAGGGCTGGACAGAGGTAAGAAGAGCTTGGCTTGCTGTTATAGCTAGCTGTGCAATGCTTGGGGGTCTCTAGTCTTCTCTGATCTTCACTTCCATGAGAGAATCTCAGCATAGAATTTCTCCTCGTGTCCCTCCAGGTCTCTCCTGCTGACTTGAGCCAAGGCTGAGACCTGGTTGTTTCTTCTAGATCTTGTCACCGCTGTTGCTAACCCAACTCTCCTGAACTGGACTGCTGGTGTATCTATGAACTGTTTTTGAGTGGATCTTTTCCCAATGCTTCTGGTGGATGATAGGCTACAAGGGAAGTTAAAGCACTTAAGAACCATCATTAAAAATAGGACTTGAAAAAATTAGTTACACATGGGTTTTATTTTTATCAATGTTTGTATATTCTTCTGAACTCTCAATCAAACTTAATTGATCACAAAAGCTGTAGTCTCAGCATACCATACATTTACAAGAAAGTGGAAAAAATAATCCTAAGTATCTTTTATATTCCAGGTAAGTATTATGGATGTAGTTTGAGCAAGTTAGCTGTCTTTTAAATACATCTGGATTCTTTCCATCTTGTCACATTGTCTATACTGAACTCACCATAGTAGAGATTATCTATCATAATTTAGATTTTATTCAAATGTTGTCATATATATTACAAAATTAGACCAATTTCTTCTTGCAGCATCATAAGCCCTTCATTTTCTGACTTCTGTAATCAAGAGACTCTTTGAAAAACTCCAGGTAACTTTAAACCTATATATTTTTTAATGTTTCATTCACCTTAATTTTCATACCTTTCTTAAATGAGATGTAGTTTTCTGCACATACTGCCGAGGTTAGGGGTGAAGTAGATGGCTGTCCTGATGATTGTTAACACTCATAAATCATTTTCATTATTTTCTATTTTACTTTCTACTCTATACCCACCTTTCTCATGCCTTTAATTTTCTTTATTTTCCATCAGTTTTCATCCTTAACTAAACTCTTTAGGTCCTGAATAAACTCATTAGGCCCTTTTCACTTCCTTTACTCTTGCACTGCACTCTAGCAACTCAACTTTTTGTACACATTCGATTAATATTTAGACCTTTTATCAGTGATATTTTATCTTACCACAGATAAGCTACTCTCTTTAATACTCATGACCTAGACAACAAATTAATTATGTTACAACCACCTGTAACCATACTGAGTATGTTATATCCATCTGTAACCATACTGTCATGATTTCATTCTCTACTATTTATTCTATAACATTATCCATTCTCAAATAAGTTTTTTTTCCATTTTACTTTTGCTATAGATCTCATCTGTATTGCTTTAAATATTCCTCAAGGTTTTTTTTTTCCTTTGAAACTGTCTTCTTTCTCATTAATATATTCAGTTTCACAGAACAATTTATATCATCATGAAAATGTATTATAAACATATCTCTTTGAAAATTAAGTAGCTTATTTTTTTAAAATTAAAAAAGTATTTTTTTCAAACCAGATGTATCTCTAGATACTGGATCTATATTTTTCTTTCTCCTAATATCAAACTTGTAGAAAATTCTGTGTCCATCTTTCAGTTCATATTTTCTCCTAAACAGACACTATTCAGGCTTATATTAAATTATTTCTACTGTTTTTCTCTTTCTCTTACTATCCATTTTAATAGCTATTCATGTACCTCCACCTTACCTCTGAAAAGCTTCCTAATTTTGAGGATTTGTAATGTTCTATTCCACTGTACCTTTCTGTTTTCAACTCTTTTGGCTATATCCAAAATGTTACATCACATGGAAGAGTACGTTTAATTTTTGAAAAAAGGCTAAACCATTTGTGTTAACACCAGATCTATGTAAAGGTTCCAGTTTCTCCATGCTTTTATAAGCATGTAGTATTTTTTTTAAATATTTATTACTATAGCCATACTAGTAGGTGTGAAGTGGTCTTTCATCTTGTAGTTTTTTACATTTTCTTAGTGATTGATGATGTAGAACATTTTTATTTTTAACCTATTTCATGGCTTTTCATATCATCTTGGAGAAAGGTCTATTCAGGCCTGTATTAGCCAAATTTCTTTTCTGAAAAGAATTAGTCAAGCTTCCAAACTTAATTAAAAAAAACGAAGTTTATTTTGGTTTATGGTTTCAGAAGGTTCAACCCATGTTTCTTTGGTTTCATTGTCTTTGACCTATAGTGAGACAGGACATTATGGAAGGGGACATGGTGGAGCAGAGCTGCTTACTTTATAGTAACTAAGAAGCAGATGTGGGGAAGGAGGGAGGGAGAGAGGGAAGAAGGAAGGGAAAGAAAGAGAAGCAGGGACAAGGACACTAACCTATCTTTTAACTTATGTCCTTAAACTAAGTTCTTCCCCCCTAGAATATCCATCATTTCTCAATAGCATTATTAGCTCAAGTCTAAACTTTCAAGACTCATAAAGTCATATAAATTTCAAACTCTAGCAAATCTTTTTGCATATCATATTGTTATAATATAGTTAAGGAGGTATTTTTTTAATTTTTGGTTTTTTGTTTGTTTGTTTGTTTTTCCGAGACTGGGTTTCTCTGAGTAGCCCTGGCTGTCCTGGAACTCACTCTGTAGACCAGTCTGGCCTTGAACTCAGAAATCCACCTGCCTCTGCCTCCCAAGTGCTGGGATTAAAGGTGTATGCCACCATTGCTCGGCATAGTTAAGTAGTTTTATATTTTCTGTGCATTCTAGATATTAAATCTTCACTCAAAGAATAACTCAAAAATACTTTTCTCCCCTTTGTATATTGTCTTTTCACTGTTAGCCTAGTAATATAAAACACTGGAATTTTTAGTTTAAAAATAGTTTATTTCTTGAAACTCTCATGTTTATACTGTTTTAATCAAATCCACTCCCAATATGTCTCCTGTAATATCTTCCAGATCCCACCCACATCTCCTTCCAAGTTTCATGTAGTTTTAACTACTGAGTCCAAGTAGTTTTGCCAATATGAACAGAATATAGGATCAATTACTCGAGAATGAGCAGCCTACCCAAAGGCTACCTATGTTCCTGAAGAGAATTGATGTTGCCCTCCCCCAATAACTGTCAACTGCCAGTAGCTCTCCAAATTGGAATGGCATGAGCGTCTCCTCCACTCACGAAAGAACTTTAGCTCTCTTGATATTATGTTGGTATTACACGTGTAGCAATTATTCCTATGAGTTCATTTGTGTATGCCCAACAGTCCTTTCAATCCTCTGACTTTTATAATCTTTCAGAGTCCTTCTTTTATCTCTAAGCATTGGGAGGAGGGGTTATGCTATACATATACCATTTACTTCTGAGCACCCCACTATAGCATATTCTGTGAACTTTGACCAGTTGAGAGTCTCTGTGTCATCTACCACCCAATGTGAAAAGAAGGCTCTGATAAGAGCTGATAGTGTTATATATATGACACTAGGGACTATTATCTATAAGCCATGGATTCCTGACTCAATTAATAATACCAGCCATGAGTTCAGTCTTGAAGAGGCAGTGCTAATTCTTATTATAAAGTAGTCAGTTACTCCTAAACATTCCTTCCACTGTTCCCCCAATGGACTTAACTTTCTAGGCCAGTCATTATCATAGCTCACAGGATTAACAGCTTGGTAATACTGATGGTTACTTTGCTCTACTCATAACATTCGTAGCATCTTGCACTATGAAAATTAACCAGATGAGTATCAACTTAATGCCTCCATTTCTTGTAAGCAAAGTGTATTATTTCTTACCATTATAGTCTGTTTGGTAACCAGCAGTAGAATCAAGCTTCTAGTTGAGCACCAATTTGACTTCTCCGTATTTGATAGCATAAGTACATGATGTCTTCAGCAATAAGGTATTACCTTTGGATTGTGGAGGGTAACCAAATATCATGGGGAATAACTTGGAATGTTTGAGGGAGGGGTCTATGGGAACCTTTTGACCAGTGAGTGGGGAGTGTAGATGTTCTGTTTAAGGATGAGGACTCACATTCACTTGGTAGTACCTTAGTCAGTTATTAATCTCTTCATTAGCACCATTATTTTTCCTTTTAAACACTATTTGCTTTTTGTATTAATTGCTATTAAATTTTCCAATTTCAGATATGTACATTTTTGCATGCACACTGATAACACTTACCTCCTACCTTCCTCCCACAGCATCCATGCTTCCCACTCCCCACAAACACTCCTTGCATATTCATGTCTATTTGCTTTGTTACTCACCAAACTTAATCAGAAACATCTATGGGACCATGGATTTGGAGCTACTTATTGACGATGGGTGAATTCATCAGAAGGCACACAATTCAAGATAGTGAATTCTCCTGTACCATAATTTATCCAGAGACAATAATTCAGAGGTAAAAGCTAGGGGCCCTTGTCCCCTGTTTCTTGATTGACTTTATAAAACTGATCATATATGGGTCTGGTGCAAGTAACTCCATTTGATGTGAGTTAATGACTATGGCAATTATATAAAGTGTAGGGGATGATATTTCATGATTTTTCACCTTATATTCCAGGTCTTACATACTTTCTGCCCCTCTTCTGCAACTTTCTTTGAGCCTTACAGGGGTGCTATAATTGACTTGTTCAGAACTAGGTTCATACACAGTACTTATTTTCTTTTGTATAGCCATGAATTGTTTCATTTAACACTATTCATTACAAGGAGATGCTTTTCTAATTAAAGCTGGGTGCCATTTTATCTATGGGTATAGATATACTTTTAAAAGGAGTATTCTGTTAAGTCAGATTAGCTAGGTAACAGAAATATGTTCTCTGCATGGTTTGTAAGAAAAAGGTTGAAATTGTTGAAAGTAAAATTTCTAAAAGGTCCCAGGATCATGAGAATAGAAGAGCTGGCCTTGCCCCTTGCTAGATGCAGCACTTGAGAAAGCAGGTCCTGTACCTCTCCTGGGCAAAACAGTAGAACTAACTATGGGGTAGAGGCATGGATGAGCTGGACATCCTACTCCAGGGTGGTGACATGGGTAAGGGAGAGATTTGTGGCTCCTCTTACCACCTGCAGTAGATTAGAGAGCAGGCCCCATGGTTATGCAAGCTGGAGAGCCGGCCCTGCCCTTTGACAGCTGTAATACTGGGTGAGTTAGCTAAGGCAGTGCTGGAGAGCTTACCGGTTCTGAGGGTGCTGGAGAGCTGGCGGGCTAACTACTTAAACCACCACCCAGGCCCTGATCCTGGGCCTTGAATTGGCCCACCCCAACATCTAACCCTTCTGTGAACTGCTAGAGCATGTGAATGGGTCCATCCAGCAGATCCAAAGCTCCAGTATCTCCCTGACACAGAGAAACAAGAGGATAGCTAGGCAGAGTCCCTGTCAGGATCTAGTATTGATCTACTATTGTAGCAGAATCCAGAGGCCTAGAAACAGACCAATGACTCATTACAATGAACATATGTAAGTAAAGAAGTGTGGACATACTATGGCACACTGCAGCTTCCACCATGAATTTTTTATTCTTTTTGTCTTGTTCATTTTAAATTCAATTTTAGTTTCATTTTTTATTTTATTTTTGGGATAGGTTGCAAAGGCAGAGGGCAGATATGGAGGAACTGGAAGATGAATGTTATAGCTGTTCAAGGAAACCAGTTTTCTCTAACAACTTCCCCAATAGGTAGTACAATTCTATGGGATCATCTCTAGATATGTGTACATATGAACAATGCTAAATAGACTTAGTTGCATATATATATATATATATGCAACAATATATGCATATATATGTATAAATATATATGTGATAATATTAAAGCAGAAGAGATAATGAAATTGAGAGTAAGAAAATGGGAAGAGGAGAGGAGTTGAAATGAGGAAAGAAATACAGTAATAATACAATGAGAGATTCCTCACCAAATAAAAAAGGAAGTTATATACACACAGGAACTCCACCAGCCCAGTGACTTGGGTTCCTCCCTGTGTGTCTGGGCTGGTGTCCTGAGCAGACCTTGGGCACAAACTCCACAGCCAGTTCCACAACACACAGAGGAAGCCCCACTCCCAGGTGCTCTAACAAGCCCAGGATCACAGGATTCCAGAATAACAGGATCACAGAGACAGATTGACTCTGATGAGTTCTGACACAACCAGGATCACAGGAAGGACAGGTTCCAGTCAAATTTAGCAAGGGCAGGTAGCACAAGAAATAACCAGATGGCTGGGGGCAAGCATAAAAAAATAAACAACACAAACTGACTTCACTTGGCATCATCAGAACCCAATTCTCCCACCATAGCAAGTCCTGGACACACCAATACACTGGAAAAGCAAGATCCAGATATAAAATCACTTCTCATGGTGATGATACAGAACTTTAAGAATGACATAAATAGCACCCTCAAAGAAATACAGGAGAACACAGGTAAACAGCTAGAAGTCCTTCAAGAGGAAACACAAAAATCCCTTAAAGAAGTACAGGAAAACACAATCAAACAGGTGAAGGAAATGAACAAAACCACCCAGGATCTAAAAATGGAAATAGAAACAATGAAGAAATCAGAAAAAGAGACAACCCTGGCAATACAAAACCTAGGAAAGAAAGCAGGAATCATAGATGCAAGCATCAACAACAGAATGCAAGAGACAGAAGAGAGACTATCAGGGGCAGAAGACACCATAGAAAATATTGACACAACAGTCAAAGAAAATGCAAAAAGCAAAATGCTCTTAAGCCAAAACATCCAGGAATTCTGGGATGCAATGAGAAAACCAAACCTAAGGATAATAGGTATAGAAGAGAGTGAAAATTCCCAATGTAATGAGCCAGTAAATATTTTCAACAAAATTATAAATGAAAACTTCCCTAACCTAAAGAAAGAGATGCTCATGAACATCCAAGAAGCCTACAGAACTCCAAATAGACTGGACCAGAAAAGAAATTCCTCCCATCACATAATAATCAAAACACTAAATGCACTAAACAAAGAAGAATTTTAAAAGCATTAAGGGAAAAAGGTCACGTAACATATAAAGGCAGGCTTATCAGAATTACACCAGACTTCTCACCAGAGACTATGAAAGCTAGAAGATCCTGGGCAGATGTCATACAGACCCTAAGAGAACACAAATGCCAGCCTAGGCAAGATATTCCATGACAAAACAAAATTTACACAATATCTTTCCACAAATTCAGCCCTACAAAGGATAATAGATGGAAAACATAAGGAGCAAAATTATACCCTAAAAGAAGCAAGAAAGCAATCTTTCATCAAATCCACACAAACCTAATTCCACCTTTTACAACAAAAACAACAGGAAGTGACAATTACTTTTTCTTAATATGAAAATTAATATTACTAACATATCCTATTCAATTGACATCCAAAAATATGGCGAATTAGAAATTTGTTGAGTGTCATCCAATGGTGTCTCTAATTTGGTAATTGGAGACATAGGTTCAATATTTTACAATCTATATATACTTTCAGCTTGTGACAGTGTCTTACTGTGTACAACATAAGGGTCTTGAAATCTTGCTTCTATCTCAGCCTCTCTATTAGTAGTATTGCTTATTTCATGTTTTTACACTATACTATGGTTTTCAGAACAGCTTATATATTTCAAAAGTATTTATATACCCAAAAGAAACATAGACAATTAACTAGGGAGGTGACTTGTAAAGGAACAACAAAGAGTGAGACTGAATGCTTTGCTTGATGTTTGTAACT
>JADRCC010256816.1:0-12638 GCA_019843855.1 Hylomyscus alleni | reverse complement strand
TAGACAGATTGACAGATTGAATTCAAATGAATTTCCAACTCTGAGTCCAGGAGTGTTGTATTTTTACATATTTATAAAATGTACCAAACTTAAACAATTTATATTTAATTAAAGATTCACAGGTAAATAATCAACATTGACTTTGCTGGTTACATTGTTTTATTTAGATTGGCATATAGAGCCTTTTATCACTGGAGAATGAAGACTACATACTATGCTAATTCATTTATAATGCCGTATTGGTAGACTAAGCCTTCCTTTCAATAAACCTCAGTGTTTTAATAAATGTGTGTCATCTCAGTCCCAGATTCAGAATCTTTATGTAGGCCATGAAGAATTTTTCTTGCCCATATTTGCTGTCACACTTTTTTTTTTAAGAATATATTTAGCCAGAATACTCCTTAGCCTAATGCAAGGACATAAAGAAAATTTAACCAGTCTTGATAATTACTCTCTTACTAGTCCCATATTCCTGCTTATATCAAATCTGCCCTACCCTTTTTTTTTTTAATTTTAGGTTTAGTCTATGTTAGATCCCGTGTTTCTTCTGAGCATCCTTCACTTTCCTTTCATGCCCACTAGAAATTTTCTTCGAAGCCTCCCATGTCTCTGGTGGATGAGTGTCCTCCTTTGTCAAGGAAAGATTTTGTTTTAAATGTTCATCATTTCTAGATGCATCAAAATGCTAAGGATTTCTAGTTGTTCTTTCACATTTCAGAGGCTTTAATATAGGGATGTTCAGAATATACTAATCAGTAGAAGAGCTTGCATGGAAATATGTTTTTTGAATTCTCATGTTTTATTTTCACTCATTTTATCTGTGTATGTGTGTGGGGGGGAGGTTTTTTTTTTTTTTCATGTAGCTGTCAATATAGAACAACTTGTGGGAGTCAGTTCTTTGCTTCCACCATATGGGTCCTGGTGATTGAACTCAGCCTGGTAGCAGGCTCCTTTACCATTTCACTGGCCCGTAACTGAAGATTTTCATCTTAGCAATGGTGAAGAATTTGGGCCCATTTTAATATCTATATATGCCTTGCTATTTCTGTAGGACATCATAAAAATTAGTGAAGAGAAACCTTTGTAAATCAAGAGCTAGGGGCTAGGGACATGTCTCAATGGTAGGCCACTTATTTATCATGGGTAATGTCCAGCATTAAATGCCTAGCATTAAAAAAAAAAGGCAGTGCATTTGATTTCTTTTAGTTTGTTTGTTTGTTTGTTTTTTGTTTTTGTTTTTGTATTTTCGAGACAGGGTTTCTCTGTATTGCCCTGGTTGTCCTGGAACTCACTCTGAGGACCAGGCTGGCCTCGAACTCAGAAAACTGCCTGCCTCTGTCTCGCAAGTGCTGGGATTAAAGGAGTGTGCCACTACTGCCTGGCTTGCATTTGATTTCTAAATAACAGAAATTGTCACTCCATTCTTTTATAACTGGAATCAACTTACCTAAACAATGAGAAAAGTGCATTATGTAATTTTAACAAACCCAGTGACTTTTATACTATAAGACTTTTAAAATCTAAATCTCAGAGTCTAAATCAACCATTTAAATCTGAGCACTGAAAGAACTTCGGGAAGTTTTACCCATGTCATAGGACCTGTGAGGACATAAAAATATGTTACAAAGGACAAACGCTTCTAGAAGTAATTGGGATTATGCATAAGCACCAGCTCTGTCCAAATTTTAACTAAGTATCAATTATCATGTTCTACAGTTTAATAAGTTACTAAAACATGGGCACGTGAACAGGTTTTATAAAATTCTGACCAACTGGTTTTTTGATATATATAATAAAATAAATAGTGCTAGATAAAATCTGAAGCTACTAAGTATAGGAAGGTTGGGCTCTTAGCTTAGCATGAGGCAAAGTGGTTCCAAAGACGAGAAAGCACTATCGAGATCCCTTTATTTTAAGGTGCATTATAAATGAATCATAAGGAGTCGTTCTTCACCTGTAGGTCATCACTTCTTTGGGGATTGAATGACCCTTTCACAGGGGTCACCTAAGACCATTGGAAAGCACAGATGTTTACATTACAATTCATAACAGTAGCAAAATTACAGTTAGGAAGTAGCAATGCAAATACTCTTATGGTTGGGGTCACCACAATATGAGGAACTATTAAAGGGTCACAATGTCAGGAAGGCTGAGAACCACTGCTATAGAATGTCAAGAGAAATAGAACTGGATTTATGCCTTAACATGTTTAGATAGGCAAATATCTTCTACAGATTATCAAAGCATATGTAATTAGTTCTTGGTTTTGTCTGAATTTCTAAGTTTTTAATGTAAGTATTGAGTTCTGGGAACATGTGTTCTACTTGACATAATGATGTTGCCTGATGCTAGATTTGCAAATAAAAGCTGATAGAGCCAGGACCTGGGAGGCTGAGGCAGAAAGACTACAAGGTTAAGCACAGCCTAAGTAACTAAGGGAAACCCTGTTTAAGAATTAAAAAAATAAAAAGGGTTGGAGATATGGTTCAGTGTTACTACTTTTGCATAGCATGCTTATATCCCTGGATTCAATCCATATTTAAAACAAAGAAGCAAAGGAGGTTTCTTTTTGTCAAGGATATTTTTATTTTATTATTAGTATAATTTATTATTTGAGGACTTCACACATGCATACTGTATATTTTGATATATTCACTCTTCTCCTCCTTACTCCTCCCAAGTCACCTCCCAACTTAATGATTTATCTCTTTCTTTTTAAAACAACATCCTTCATATCCAATTTGTGCTGCTCATATGTGCATGGATGTGGAGTCGTCAGCTGTGCATGGTACCCATACCAGTGGCTACAATTAACGAAAGCCGACTCTCCCTCAGAAACCGTCAACTTTCCATAGCTCTTCAGCTAGAGGTGGGCTCTCATGAGCCTCTCCCCTAGTTTCATGCTAGAATGTCGACTGGCTTGATGTTACTCAAGCTTTGTACAGGTACCTACAGGTGCTGTAAGTTACTGTGGCACTGAGGGTTCTGTCATGCCTAGAAAACACTGTTCTTTTTCCTCTTCTAAGATGTCTCCTGAACCGTGGGCAGAAGGGATATGATATTTATGTCTCATTTACACACACACACAGAGACACCATGACACACACATACTCATACACATTCCCACCATGTACATACACTAAATAAATGTAATTTTTTTCAAAGAATAAGAAGGATGCTTTCTGTAACTAGAATTACAACTAGGTATCTTAGCTTAGGGGGAGCAGATTTATTTCTGAGGAAGGAAACCAGAAATTTTGTTAGAAATAAAATTAGCAATCTATTTTAGGTTATGGATATGGATGGGAAGCCATTTACAATAAGCTTCTTGTATTTGAAAGAAGTCTTTCTTTGTATATTTTGTCTTAATTTTTTATTTTACAGCTGAACTCTGTCTCTCAATCATTATTGACTGTGCTGTTTGTAAGATATTTTAAGTCTATTACTTCATAGAAAGGTTATATACAAAGAAATATTAAACTTTGCCCTATATTTTCTTCTCTGTTAAAGACTAAAATTAGTACTTGATACAGAAGAGGAGAAAAAAGGATAAGACAATTTTAAGTGTACTTACCCCAAAATAACCTATGTTACTTTCTAGATAGGAGTGGATTCTACTCAGGAAACAAATGTCTGAGTGCCAAGTTTATTCCTTACACAATTGTGAGCACCTGAATCAGTGCCACTTAGAAATGGTATAGCCATGAAGGAAAAGTCAGGGGAGAGAAAACAGAATTGACAAGAATTAAGCTTTGTTGCTTAAATAATCTACTTCACTGGACTCTTTTAACAATTCAAATGTTCAATTGTTTCAAGCCACTGTCATTGTAGGTGAATGTGATTTTATGAACACTTCAAGAGGCAGTTACAAATACAACTGGGATACTTGTCGTTGCTCTTGTAAATATATAGTTAGAGTTTTGTCATGAGCCTTTTTTTCCTTCCTCTAAAATATTTTTCTGATAGTTTGAATATATTCTGAATAGTTAATTGCTGCCTTGGTCATATGGTTGTGCACTTCTTGAGATTCAGCCTGCAAACATCAACTTTTCTATCTGCATTTACAAAAGCAGGTGTTACTTTCCATCTGCCTCAGCCTTATCTTTATCTTTCTTGAGCTGGTAAAATTTAAGAGGTTAAATGAGTTTTCTTTTAGATCACTTAAGATCTCTGGGATAGTTAATTTTCAGAAGCTGGGTAAATGATATGTTATAAAAGTAAAAACAGAGGTAATAAAAAATCACCTGGAAATACAAATAACTTCGGATAGATAAAAATACTGGAAACTGGGCATGATAGTGCATGCTTGTAATCCTAGTACTCAAGAGACTGAGGCAGGAGGATCTTGAGTCCCAGGCCAGCTTGAACTGTGAAACTCTATCTCAAAAACAAAAGTAAAACAAGCAAGTAAACTATTAGAAAACCAAGACTTCTTGATTTAAAATATTTTATACTGCTATAGTACACACCATGATGGTCAAAGCATTAGCATCGAAATATTCAAATGTAATTGAATAGTGTAGAAAGAAACCTCAACATTTGCAATCCATTGATTTCCAGCAAGGACAGAAGTTAATTCAGTAAGGGCTAAAGTCTTTTCAACAACTGGTTCTAGGAGATAGCTGACCATATACAAGGAATGTGCTTGGACTCTTTCTTTAAAGCACTTATAAAATTAACTCACAATGAATCAAAGAACAAAACTGTAAGCCTGAAACTTCATAAGTCTTAGAATAAGTGTAGCAGTAAGCCTTTTTGCCTTTAAATTGAGGATAGAATCAAATAGATATTTCTCTAAATAAGATAATGAAATGACAAATAAGCACATGAAAAGATTTTCTCTATTGTTTGTTACTAGGGAAATTCAACTCAAAACCATAATAGGACATTATCCATTCATACCTGCTAGAATAGCTATTATTTAAAAAGTTGATAATAATGAGTGAAGAAGAATAAAGAGCTTAAAAAGCCTGTAGACTGCTGCTGGGAATGTTAAGTGCTGTGCTGCATTGGATACATTTGGGTAGTTCCTCAAAACGTTGAACATAGATTTACCACATGCCCAGTAAGTCTACCCATACGTATTGACCCATGGAGACTAAAATGTTCTCACAAGTACCCTTAATGGATGTGCCCAATGAGATTACTTGTAATCACCAGAAAATGTTTAAAAACATCATTGTCCACAAAATGATGATTAAATGTAATCACTCATACAGTGGCATAGAATAGGGCAGTAACAAGAAATGAACTGGTATTATATAACATGCATAAACTTTGAAAATACTATGCCAAATGAAATCAGTCCAATGTAATACAACATATATCAAAAGATTTTGTTTATATAAAAGCCAGTTTATGGCAACAAATATAGGTGGTTGTCTAGAATCTGAGTGGGATAGGGAAGATGATAGGGAATGACTGTAAGTGGTAGGGGGTTTCTTTTGGTGGTTTAAATAATCTTTTAACTCCAGACTAGCTTTGAGCTTGCAGTATATTTCAGGCTGGCCTTGAACTTGCAATCCTATCTACCTCAGCCTCCTGGGTGATGGGGTTAGAGACATAAGCCATGTTATCCAGCTTGTTGATGTTTATTTTTAGTTTTGCCCACTTTTTATTCAAGTAATAGGTATTTCACACTGGTATAAATTTGTGCTTCTTTAAACATTGAGTAACTAATGTGGATCATTGAACTGTATGTTAAAACTGTGTTACCTTTGTAAGAACTGCCAAAACCATTTTTGCAAAGTAGCTACCTCATTTTTTTTTTCCACCAGAAATGAGTAAGAGTTCTTGTTTCACATCCTCACAGTCACTTTTGGTATTGTCAGCTTTGATTTTAGTAGGTGTGGATTGTTTTTTTAAATGCATTTAGCTAATGTCATATGATGCCATATTTCCTTTAAAAATTATGTGAGCTTCTTATGAATCCTTGTAAATACTTTCTACTTCCTATGAAACCAACCTCATACTCCAAGTCTCTGTTTCCATGACTTCCTAGACAAGGTTACTCTTTTCTAATGTTTTACAGAAAGAGTTGCTAACATATTCTTAGAGAAAGGGTCTAGGAAGCACCAATTTGATCTTTATGATATCTTACCAAAAGATTCTTCAGTTGTACCCTTAGGTTTTACTATTTTACTAACAGTGGCCCTGGCTTTTATCTTTGCCCAGAAACTAGATCTTGTCAGAATTGTCTTGTCATGTATGAAAACTGAGAGTGAAGTATTTCTAAAGCCTGCAAATTATACTCATTTGTATTTAATAGTTTGTTTCTTAGGTTCCCTTACTGAGAGAGCCAGGTTTGAGTCCATGCCTATATAGCTCCCAAAGTTGGTCCTGAGAACTTATGAGCCTGAGATAGAGGATCTCCTGCAAAAAGGAGATCCTGGTTTTATTCTCTACATGCCAATAAATTAAGCAAACAAACCTGTACTCTTGCCAAAAGGGCCTGGTAGCTCTTTGTGCAGTGGAGCAAACAGACATCTCATTAAATCCCCAAAGAAGGGATTTAAAGAGGGAGAGAATAAATGTCATGGGTTCCATTTGGGTCAAGGTATAGAAATGGAGAGAAATGTTCTATTAGCAGACAGCCAGGCCACCAAGATCACAGTGTACTTCTAATCTTCTTCCCTTTGCTCTGTTAATAGAGATCACTTTGTTGACAAACTTTGACAAAAAAATAATGTTTTTTAATATTTAATATATCCATAGATTGTAGCTTATGAATGGCAGAACATTAAGACATTTTTCTTTTTTGATTTATTCTCTCACATATTACATTCTGACCGTAATTTCTCCCCTTCCACTCTCCAAATCCCAACCCCCCTGCATCCCCACTCCTCTCCAGATTCTCTTCTCCTCCATTTCATTGCATTTTTATTTCTTTAGAACTCATGAACATACATTTGACATTCACACTCTGACTTTTCTTTTCAGGTTGCTGTTAGTTCTGACTCTACAGACCCATCTGAGACTTTTGAGGCACAACCTTTGACATGTCCAAAGGAATGCAGCAAAACTGTGAACACTGAAGCCTTAATGACAGTATTTCACCCTCAAAATCTGGAAAATCTTGATTCTAAAATGGTAAGGACACAAGATTCTTAAATCTGTAGATTAGAGCAGTTGGTGAAAAACAATTAGAAAACAGAGCTAGAGCAGTGGTTCTTAACATTCTCAATGCTGCAGGGCTTTAACGCAGTTCTTCATGGTCCCCCCAACCATGAAATTATTTCTATTGCTACTTCGTAACTGGAATTCTGCTACTGTTATGAAATGTAATGTCAATGTCTGTGTTTTTTGGATGGCCTTAGCCGACTCCTGTGAAAGGGTCAAAGGACCTCAAAGGGGGTTGTGACCCACAGGTTGAGAACCACTGGTCTAAATGGTAGCAGAACAGAAAGGTTGACTTTTGAGGTTGGAAGCATGCCTTGTTTGATTCCACAACATTCAGACTATTATCCATGGTGAAGATAAAAGAAGAATGTTGAAAACCAAGTTTTCTTTGCCTGGATTTCTAATAGTCTGTGCTAAAATGGAATTGACTGGGGAAGAATGATGGTACAAAGCTTTTCCCACCTGGGTGTTATACTTTGGCAACTTTTAAGAGTTTAACTAGTAATGATAGTACGCTAAAGCTATTAGGTCTGCCTGCATTTAAGATATTATATGGTAACAGTCCAGTGCTTTAGAATATGACTATGAGTTTGGATTTTCTAAGTTTTTGCTCTGCGTATATTGTTTCATGGTAAACTGAATGAGCGAGTAATTTTAAAGAAATTAATTTTTTTCACTGTTTAGTTGTCTTGCTTTTTCTGTTCCAGTTGAAAGAGAAGATGAAGGAACAGTCGTGGAACATCTTATTTTCAGAATGTGGGCGTGGTGTTAGCATGTTCCGGACCAAAAAGACTCAAGATCTGGTGGTAAGAGGGATTCCAGAGACTTTAAGAGGAGAGCTCTGGATGCTTTTCTCAGGTATTACATTTATTTGATTTATTCACTGAATAGACAGTAAATATGCCCCTTCTAGGAGTTAGGCTCTAAGCACAGAGATGGCCAGGACATGAGTTCAGACTAGTCAAAAAGAGAAAGCTGTAGTTACACGTGCTTGCCTAAGTAGCTACTCTCTGACAAGTGGAATTTATTAGGCAAAATATGTATAATTGGGAGTGTAGGGTCCATATTTGTAGCAGCAAGGAAAAATTAAATGAAAAAACTTCCTGGAAATGTTATTTTGGAAAATAGTATTAACTTAATGTTTTAGACTCTTGTGTAATGCTTCCTTTGCCTTCAATGTCTTTTTTTGTGCTCAGATATTATTTAAGCATAGAGCTTAACTTTAAGATAATAAATAAAAATATGCCACTATATGCGAATCTTAGCTTTAGTGTATCATTCTATTTGTATGTCAATGCAATTGTCTCTGCAGGTGCTGTTAATGACATGGCAACTAACCCTGGCTATTATGCTGAAGTGGTTGAACAGTCCTTAGGGACCTCCAACTTGGCTACTGAAGAAATTGAGCGTGATTTGCGTCGCTCTCTGCCTGAACACCCAGCATTTCAGAGTGATACTGGCATATCTGCTCTGAGGCGGGTCCTGACAGCTTATGCATATAGGAATCCCAAAATAGGATACTGCCAGGTATAACATCCCTGTGATTGCCAAATATTATGTGCATATTTCAAAGAATATTATCAACTTCAACTCCAGAATTTTGGGACATATGATAATGGGCTAAGATTGATAGAGAATATTATTCCAGTAAGGAGGTTGACAGTGGGAGCATTTTAAAGTATTAATGTTTCATCATTTTCTTTTTTAAACATGTTTTTATTCACCCGTGTGTGTGTGTCTCTGTGAGGGTATTTGCCACATGTGTATAGGTACCTAGGCAGCTGGACGAGGGCATTGGATCTCCTGCAGCTGGAGCTACAGACAGCTGTAAGCTGCCCAACATGGGCACTGGTAACTCAACTTAAATCTTCTGAGCTCCTAACCACTGAGCCACCTTATTTTTCATTTCACACACACACACACACACACACACACACACACATATATATACATATACATATGTGTATATATGGATTATTTGTCTGTAAAAGACACTGTGTTGCATACTTAAGACTATCTGAAGATGCATCACATAAAGATCTTGTCATTAAAAATGTATACATCAGGTCTAAGAAGGTGTAGCTCAGTGGATAACATGCTTGTAGTGCAAACGTGAGGGCCTGAGTTTGAATCCCTAGCATTGATGTTTAAAAGAAGAAACCAGAAACAGTTATGGCATTGTGCATCCGTATCCCTAGAGCTGGGGAGAGGTGGGATGGTTCTGGGGACCTCCTATCCAGCTGGGCTAGCTGAAAGGGCAAGCTTCTGGTTTAGTAAAACGAAAACATGTCTCCAAAAACAGATGAAATGGAATATCAGTTGAAGAAGAACCCACAGCATCAACCTTTGGCCTTGACATGGGCCTGCAACAGGAGAGCACAGCCATATTTTGTATTTATGCATATGCACACAATAGAGACACAGTTAGATGAATATTTACTGGGAAATTGAAAAACAAGGGAGACAAAAAATATTAGCTGAATATATAATGTGTAGGATCTGTAATAAATTAGTTTGATCTGGGAGAATCAGAGAAGCACTTGCAGGTCCAGATCCACTTCTCTGTTTCCTTTCAGAAACGAGCAGGCTTCCCAAGGTTATCAACCAAACATGGCATAAGAAGTTCCGATAAGGCTAGGCACAAACCCTCATCTCAAGGCTGGATAAGACAACCCAGGAGGATGAAGGAGGTTCCAAGAACAGACAAAAGAATCACAGATGCCCCCACTCCTATTGTTAGGAGCCCTATAAGAGCACCAAGCTACACAACCATAACATATGAATATAACATATAACAAAACCTCACATAGCCCTATATAGATTCCCTGATATGTTCAGTCTCTGGGAGCCCAGGTTAGTTGATTTTGTAGTTTTTCTTGTGTCCTTGACCCCTCTGGCTCCTACAATCTTTCCTCCTGGACTTCTGCAGGATTTCTCTAGCTCCATCTAATATTTGGCTGTGGATCTCTGCATCTTCTCTTATCAGTTTTTGGATGAATCCTCTCAGATGACAATAATCATATCATTCATTACCTTTTTTTTTTTTTTTGGTCAGTCCTGTTTAATTCTACCCTAGGTCTCTGAGCTATCTGGTCTCTGGTTTCTGACCATCCAGGCAGTGTTGGGCATGGGCCATGATGTAGACCTCAAGTTAGACCTCAGTCGTTAGTTGGTCATTCCCACAAGTTCTGCACAGCATATATCCCAGTCCCACCACTGTGGTGGTGGTGCACACCTTTAATTCTGGCACTTGGGAGGCAGAGGCAGGCAGGTCTCTCTGAGTTTGAGGCCAGCCTCATCTACAGAGCAAGTTCTGGGGCAGCAAGGCTACGGAGAAATCCTGTCTCAGAAATAAAAGGGAATTGAAAATTTATTTTGTAGGCAGTGGATAAATCTTTGGTAAAGATTCCTTAGGGATGCACTGTTCAGTAGGTAGTTGGCTGCTGCTAGACACAAATAGAGGATAACTGAAATATAGAGTACTTTTTAAAAAAGATTTATTTACTTATTTTACGTGTATGAGTACACTGTCACTGTCTTCAGACACACCAGAAGAGGGCATCAGATCCCATTACAGATGGATGCGAGCCACCATCCGGTTGCTGGGAATTGAACTCAGGACCTCTGGAAGAGCAGTTGATGCTCTTAACTACTGAGACATCTCTCCAGCCCCAAAGATTATTTATTTATTTTATGTATACATCATTGCTCTCTTCAGACACACCAGAAGAGGGCATCAGATTCCATTACAGGTGGTTGTGAGCAACCGTTTGGTTGCTGGGATGTGAACTCAGGACCTCTGGAAGAACAGTCGGTGCTCTTAGCCACTAAGCCATTTCTCCAGCCTCAAAGATTTATTTATTTATTTTATGTATACGAATACACCATTGCTTTCTTCAGACACACTAGAAGAGGGCTTCAGATTCCATTACAGATGGTTGTGAGCCACCATGTGGTTGCTGGGATGTGAACTCAGGACCTCTGGGAGAGCAGTCAGTTCTCTTAACCACTGAGCTGTCTCTCCAGCCCAGAGTATTTTTAATTAAACAGAAACAACTATTTAGGTCAGTAGACAATTCTTTTTCATGAGATTATTAAGGGACTTAGGATATGGGTTCAAAATGTCATCTTAGTAAAAAAGCTAAGCCTTTGATAGCCATTATATGGATTCTGCAGATCACCTTAGGGAATTGTACATGTTGAGAACATTAAATCTTTCAAACTGTAAACATAGGGTGTTTTCCTCTTTATTTAGTACTCTAGTTTCTTTTTCTGAAAAAGATCATTTGATAGCTTTCAATGTACAAATCTTAAAATTTCTTTGGATAGTTTTTATCTCTAAGTGTGTTAATCTTTTGAAGTTATAGTAAATGGATTTTGTTTCTTTATTATTTTTTTTTGCTATTTCATTAAGCAGAATTCATTTTATAGATACCTATCTTGTCTTCTTTAGCCTTGCTGATTATTGGTCCTAAGAAATAGTTTGTGAGTTTCTTTCAAGTTTCAATATTGAAATCACAAAATCTGAATAATGAATGTTTTTCTCCAATTTCAGTCTGAACACTGTTCTTCCTTTTTCCTTGCCTAAATAGATAACCTTCAACATAATGTTAAGTGGAATTGTTAATATTATTATTTTACTCTTTTAGATGCCATCTCATTATTTTTGAGTCTTGTCTAGTTCTCCTGGGCTTCACTGATCTTCTCACACCTGCCTCTTGAGCAGCTGGGACTACAAATGTAACCCAGCACACCTGGCTTGATAGCTGTATGAATAGTCTCATCTTGTTATTTGTCTTAGAGAGAACCAGTCTTTTGATAAAGTATACAGTTAACTGTGGAGGGTTTTATATGTAGGTCATTGGTTGAAGAATTTCCTTTATATTCCTGCTTTTGGGACACACACACACACACACACACACACACACACACACACGAGAGAGAGACAGACAGAGAGACAGAGAGAGACAGAGAGCATAGAAGGCGAGTGCAGTGAATATACACCTATAATCCTAAGACTTAGGAGCTAAGGCAGGGGGATATTGAGTTTAAGTCTAGGTTGGGTTGTGTAGTGTAGTGGGCTCTGTCTTAAAAAGCTAACCAAAAGAAAAAAAGAGTTTACTTTTTAATTTATTTGAGATTAATTTTTAATTACAACATTTCCCCCTTCCCTTTCCTCTCTTCAGAACCCTCACATAAACTGCTCTCTACTCTCTTTCAAATGTATGGCCTCTATGTTCACTACTTATTATTGCTTAGATATATGTATGTCCATCCATATATTTCTAAATATAACCTGTTCAGTCCATAACCTGCTATTCATATGTATGTTCTCAGGGCCGACCATTAGGCATTGGATAAGCACTCAATGCGCTTTTTCCTGGGGAAGCCACCTCTCCTATTCCCAGCTTCCTCAGATGCCTGCAGTTCTTTGTGTAAGGTTGAGGCCTCTGGAAATTTTGTCAAGTGATTTTTTTCTTTGTGTCCATTGAGATTATCATGGGTTTTCCTTTTTGGTT
>JADRCC010256806.1:0-11622 GCA_019843855.1 Hylomyscus alleni | reverse complement strand
ACATAGGACTGGCTATTCCTGTGATATAAAGACCACAAGAAATAGGTCTTTAGTGGTCCCACACTTCATGGCCTAAGGAGGCTGACCTATTATGTGGAAACATTGTGATTCCACCACCAAGGAAAACATTCTGTGCTCCAAAGGAGAAGGAAATGTAAGTTAACTACAAGACTCACTGACCTCCAGTGAAGGCTTTTATAGGACTTGTTTTTATTTTGTTTTGTTTTACCTAGTTTCTGGCTTAGCATTTGCATAGAAACTGCACTTCTTAGTTTTTCTTACAGCACCCTCATCATTTCTGTTCCAATAAGATACATATGTCTGATGGTGCAAGCATGTGTGATTCCTGGCAAGCAAGCTGTTTTCTCTCTCACTTATGAAAGCCTATCAAACTGGGAGTCAAAGTGAAGTTAGCTGCAGTTTTAAACGTGCTCTTATTTATATTTGGAAGTAAAACCTTCCCAAGTGCCTGCCATTAATAACACAGTACTTTAGGCTCAGCTTCCAGGTGACACACTGCTATATCAAAACATGTGCCTGAAGATGTTGGCCCTTTGTAGCATAGTTTATCCCATGTGCTGGAGGGAAAGCCCACATCAGGACATGGCCAGATGTGTCCTCATGCCTTTTCACATCAAACAGGGAAGTTACCAGGCACCTCATATCCTAAGCTGCATGTTCTGGAGTATTTTTCCCTGGGACATGGGGTATATCAGACACTTCTTCACTGATTTGATTTTTTTTTATTATGAGAGGCCCCAAATCATAGGAGAAATGTATTTTACATTATTGAAAACCCATGGGTCAAAGAATAATTAGGATCAACTGGTACTGGATCACTCAAGCTTAGAAAAGGTATTTATTTGTTCATTAATTCATTCACTTACTTGGTCAGCAATCAAGTATGAAATACTGATGCTACATGCTGATGACAGTGACCTTAAAGAGTAGGAGTTTCTGGATTCAAAATCTTGATTATTCAGGTACATGATCACCCTCTGTCACCAGCCCTGTGCTTCCTTCCTCCCACTGACCCTTCCCAGAAGTCTTTTCTTCCTTGAGGCATGAGTTGCCCATCAGGTAAAGGATCATCCTTGAAGGATTGTTGTCTACAACTAGCATCTCTCAAAATGTGCTCTATGGTCCAGCTTCTTACACTCTGGATCTCAAACCCATACAAGGTAACCAAACAAAAGAGGCTGTGAAATTTTTGGAAATAATGAAAGGTTTCTGAGTGCACAACCACCAACAATTAATACATCAAAGCATAATGGATCTGAAGTGTTCCTGGTGGCACCTGCCTTTGCTATATCACACAATTGCAGCATGGCCTTAGTTCTGCATATACAACAATGTGCACTTTGCATTGCACATGCCACCATAACATGCAACACCAAAGGATACTACCAAAAACACCTTGGCTCAGATTTGAGACTACTCTATGTTACAAACTGCTGTACTTACTATACATACAAAGATTGTACTGGCTGGTTTTGTGTGTCAACTTGACACAGGTTGGAGTTATCACAGAGAAGGGAGCTTCAGTTGGGGAAGTGCCTCCATGAGATCCAGCTGTGGGGCATTTTCTCAATTAGTGATCAAGAGGGTAGGGCCCCTTGTGGGTGGTGCCATCCCTGGGCTGGAAGTCTTGGGTTCTATAAGAGAGCAGGCTGAGCAAGCCAGGGGAAGCAAGCCAGTAAGGAATATCCCTCCATGGCCTCTGCATCAGCTCCTGCTTCCTGACCTGCTTGAGTTCCAGTCCTGACTTCCTTTGGTGATAAACAGCAATGTGGAAGTAAGTCAAATAAACCCTTTCCTCCCCAACTTGCTTCTTGGTCATGATGTTTGTGCAGGAATAGAAACCCGGACTAATACAAAGATTTTTGCTCTCATCGAAATGTAGTTGTTTAATTACAGAAAGAGAAGACCGTCAGTGTTTTTCTACTATCATTTATGGAAGTATTGCATTGATCTATCTCGTAATGTATTCATTTTGGATATTTGATGTAAAATCTTCTAAGTTACTGATTTGAATGTCATTTTAAAAAAAAGCCATTTGGTGAATTTCAGTTTGGCTTTAGGACAGAATTTCTAACAATTTCTGAAATGGTCCCAAACATACTTCTGCCATTTTGTACTATGTATTTTTGCAAAGCTGCATTCTCAGCATTGATGACTGATTTTTAAATCAAAATATTAGTCAATTCTGGAAGATGTTGATAACACTCTATCAACCATTCAGCCAAGATTTCATTCTTTATGTAAAATAAGTAAGCCCATCCATTAATATGTGAATTTATTTTCATGTTTAGAAAATGACAAGTATACCAAAGAATGGTTTTAAAATATATTTCCCTATAGTTTATTATCACTAAAATTTTAATTTTTGTACCTCCTTTATGTGCCTATATACCCAAAGTTGCATTAAAACTTCATCAGGCAAAAGGGGTTGGGCCTGGAAAGTTTAAGAAATCTAGCTGTGTGGAATCCGGGTCCTAAATGTGACAATAGAGAGCTCTGATCTAATAAGTTTAGGATACTCCTCACTTTCAGAGAGGTGTTTATGTACTTCATGATAGAACAAACCTTGAAAACTCTTAACCTATCCAATTTTATCACTCTTGACTATAGAAGTGTGTGTGTGTGTGTGTGTGTGTGTGTGTGTGTGTGTGTGTGTATACTATACGGCCTAATAATATGCTAAGGAATGCACACATTTGAAGAAACATTTTATTAAAACTGCACATCCTTTAGCTGATCTCCTACTTGATAGAGATAACCCATGCCTACAGATATATTTATTGATATATTGCTTATACTGTATAAACATATTTATGAACTATTGACTATTTTCACATTGCTATTAAAAATAAGAGCAATAAGGGTCAGAAAGGCGCTCAGCAGGTAAATGGACTTGCTGTCCTAGCATGACAATATGAATTTGACCCCCTGTAAAATTTGTAAAGGTTTGCAATGCTATCCCTTGTCCTTGGCAGATGCGCATGAGTAAGCACACACACACACACACACTAAATGTATAAATGAAATAATGTTCATTTCATTCTATTGTTTCAGAGACATCTTTAAGTTTCTGAAGTAGAACCATATGCAGTAAAGAGGCCATTGGAAATTCTCAAGCAGATGACCACCTTCCATTCAACAACTCTGAGAGATCACTAGAATCAAGCCGATTTCTTTTGGTCTGCATATGCCAGAGATCATGCCTGGGTGCTTATTGAAATAGATGGTCTTCTTTCCTTGTCCCTCAGGTTTGAGGTGCCAATCAAAGTTAAAGCTAAAGAGGTTTCATGACTTTGGCCTGGAAAAGTGACATTGGGTTTGTGTTGTACGTGGTATGAAGTCGCAGGAACATCTTTTAGTACTTAGGTTTTATAATGCTGTTTGTTGGACTCATTAGTGTTGGGAACGGGAAAGAGTAGAGAAATGTTGAACTGTATAGTAGGCTTGGCAGGAGTGGATGAGAAACTGTAGACTCTGGAAAGATAGAAAAGAATGTAACTTCCTTTTGTTGTGTTTTCCAGGCTCTGAGATATCCTAGAGAGATGTTTGATATGGTTACAAGTATCAATTCACTGCCCCAAATGAAATCAGTATGCTTTGTCCAAAATTGCTCTGGCTCTTGGCCTGTAGATTTCTTGAATTTTACTCTTTAGAATGAAAGAAAGCAGTTTATCTTCATTTAAATTTCCAACCCTACAATCACTGTTTGTAAATTCCAAAGGGAAGAAATGCAAACAAATGTATGTGTAAATGTATATGAAAATGGAAATTGAAAGCTTTACAGGGTTATCAAGCTAAGTGCAGCTAAGTGCAAGCTAAGTGCAGGTTATTGCCAGGTAGCCTCATGTCCTAAGGCTTCCCCCACCACACAGGGAAAAGAGACCCCATTTGAAGAAATGAAAAAATATGATGCTGTCCTTGAACTCTTTTATCTTTCTGAAACACTGGTCTCAGAGAGAGAGCAAGGCCAAAGTTCACATACTTAGTATAGACATAGGGAACTTCTTAATATAGAAGTATCCATGCTGCTCCACACTGATTGCCATACAAGGTCATCTATATGCCAGAAAGATGTGTCCTCTGAAATGTACAGCAAGCTACCCCCTTTCTCCACCACTATCTAAGTGGCACCTGCTTCATTCTCTGTTCTTGTGAGTGTACTAGGCTCTCTGCAGTTGAGCAATCTCCCCCATCTTCCTCAGAAACTTCTGTCCTACTTCATTTTGAGACGGCATAGGAGGTACCTCAATGTTCTACCATAGATCAGAGCCCCATGTGAAAGGGAAGTCTGTCTGACCCTACATCCCTTTCCTACCTCTTTACAAACCCTAACTATCCCACTAAGGAATGTCTTAAAGTCAAATACATCGGGCATTCTCTCCTCTCCTTTCTCCTCCCTTTCCCTCTCCTCTACTTTCCCCTCCTCCCTCTTCTCCACCCCTGCCCCAGGCATGCACATACACTCACAGGCAAGTTAAGTTCTTATCCCCAGTCTCACTGATGCAGTTCTTCAGGAATTCTGGCTTGCACTGCTTGGGAGGAACTGCTTGCCGTTCTAGCCAAGAGTTCTATGGGAGCCTGTGTAGGATCCCTTTGCTTCTGATCCTCTCTTCTTCCTAGCATGTGCTCACACATCATATTTATGTGTCCACATCGAGTTTGTAAGAAACATGGTGGAAGGCCACTCTCAAAGTCAAAGAACAGTAGTTGGGAGCTTGATCTGGGTTTTAATAAGCTTTGTGACTTTAGAGGGTGACTCAACACCTCTGAGTTTAAATATCCTTTTGTGTAAAAGAGGCTGATCTCTCTCATGGTGCTTCCCAGCATACTGACAGTGAGATCAAAGGAAGCAGCAGCTAAGAGAAAATGCTTAAAAAATAACTACTAGTTCAGTTCCTCCCTGACCAAAAGATTTGTATAAATCATCATTGTTTGGGGACTATGTTCCTTAAGCCACTTGAATTTTTTTTTTCTGAGACTGCCGATATTCAAGACAATCTGAGTAAATTTTCAATCAAAATTTCCTAAGATACCAGAAAAACAGTTTTTTTTAAACTCCAGACATAATATTCTTCTTCATCATCTTAGTAATTATGTGATCTTGGAAGACAACAGCTCCTTTCCATCAAGTGCATTAGCTTGATTGAAGATGTGGAAGCTGTTCATCATAAACAATTCTCCCGTGCCCAAATCTTTGAGCGCTTTTCTTCTGTGTTTACTTCTGTACTTTGATAATGAAATAATATCCATTGTCTGTTCCAGGATTGGCTAGACAGTGCTTTCTTCCCCATACAAAATGGACACTCTTGCAATTATTGTTCCACTGGAAAGCCATGCTGCTACTCTGTGACATTTTAGAATGTGATCTACCTCACCAAGAGACTCACCTATAGATTTGTTAAGTTCACATGTTTGGCTTTTCCAAACAGCTGCAAAAATAATAATGAATTCCATACTTGTCTTCTCTTTGGTGACCTGACTCCAACCATCCCCCTCTGGTGCCACCTTCATCTATGGCTTTACCGCGTTTTAATTAGTCTCAACACTAGCACCCATAATGGCTTCCCAGCTGTTTCCATGAGAATTTGTCAGTGACCTACTTTCTCCCTGATTTCCTTACGCTTCCTTGTACCCTGAACACAGTTTGACAAATTGCTTGTTTTAGAGTCCTCTTATATTTGTTCCTAGAAATTTGATCTTGGCATTTATTACTATAGCACTGACACCTTGCCTTGGGGTCCATCGTGCCAGTTAATCGTACCAGAGTGAAAAAAAAAAACCAAACTTGTAACTTCCTACTCACATCCCATTGCTGTCCCCTTATCTGCCTCCTTCCTCCCTTCTTTCCTCCCCCATCCCCTTTCCTTCCATTAATACCAGCTCCCCTCCCCACCCATTGAATTAACTCACTCTAAATTCCCCCTCTCCATGAATAGAACCTGACAATACCAGACAGCTGAGATCTACTGGAAAATACTAAAAATAATTGCCTTTTGTTATTAAAGTCCCATTTGGGGCTGCCATTATTCCCTCCCAGGAGTCTGTAGTTTCCTGCACCGATTCAGAAGTCTGTACCCCCATGCTTTTTTTAGAATGGAAAGGGTTATTTCAACAAACATGCTGCTAAATTGACGGTCTTAAATTAATGTGTATTGTCTATTGTCCCATTTAGCCCTGACTGCCATTTCTCTGGAATTTGCCTTTGGAATATTTTACTCACTGATTTCTTCCTGCTTTCCTCCACGCCCTATTTAACATTGGAGTTCCTACGGAGAGCTCAAGGTAGCTAAAGGCCCCCAACTCCCTGTTTCTGCTTCCTTACTCACTGAGGGCCAGCTGCATCACTCAAGATTTCCATTGTAACCTTTTCCCCCAAAGTCTTGGGGAAAGCTAACACAAGAGTCCTTAGAAGTATGGTTTTGATAGGCTTCCTTTTTATGCACATATCTTTTTATTATTAAAACAAGAACCAAGGTACTTTGTAGCTCACAGTAGGTAATACATTGGTCTCATTCAAAACCAAACGAAAACAAAACCAAAAAAAGAAGGAAATGAGTGTGTTTGGATTAACTGCCAATCCACTCTCCCAAATGACACACCCACAGGACTTTATATGTCATGGCTATTATTTCCTGATTTGGCCCTTCAATGTCTAAGAGAATACAGGTTATCAGTTTGGGGAGTATATTAGATCCACCTGAGGGTTTTTTTTCTCCCAAAGGGTACATTCATGGCCTGTATCCCTAGAGGGAATCCAAACATTGACATTTTAACAGGAGCCTCATATTCTTTTAAGGTTTACCTCTGGAGACTCTCTGACCCACAATGATCATCATAAAGTTTATGCTGCAGCCATTTGCTTACATCACCTAATGGTTCTGAGTTACTTAAGCATATAATTGTACAAGAAGTATCAATCCACCTTAGTCCACTGGAATAATGAAATGGAAACTGCTCCCTAGCAGTCTTCTACTCAGCAAAGGTAGAAGACATTAACACTACCATTCATCTCATGTCTTTGACATTTGAAAATATGAATGACAGCATATTAATACTGGTTCATGATTGTATAGGAGGAACCATTCTAATATAAGACGCCTGTTTTAGGGTTTTATTGCTGTAAAGAGACACCATGACCAAATCAACTCTTATAAGGACAACATTTACTTGGGGCTGGCTTATAGGTTCAGAGGTTTAGTCCATTATCATCAAGGCAAGAGCATGGCAGCATCCAGGCAGGCATGGTACTGAAGGAGGAGCTGAGAGTTCTACATCTTGATTAGAAGGCAAACAGGAGAAGACTATCTTCCAGGCAGCTAGGAGAAGGACCTCAAAGCCCACCCTGACAGTGACACACTTCCTCCAACAAGGCCACACCACCAAATAGTGCCACTCCCTGAGCCAAACATATTCAAACCACCACAATGCTGTAATAAGAAAAATGGACCAGGGTACATGGAACTCTTTTTAGTATCTGTTTAATGGTTCTGTAAATCTAAGACTCTTCTGAAAACTTTCTTATCTTTTAGAACTATAAAACATGCCCACCAAAATGGATGAAAACAAAGACAAGAAATTCCAAGTATTGGCAAGAGTACAAACCAACTGGCAATTCTAGACACTGCAGACATGGTTGTCAACTGCTGTACCCACATTGGAAAACTGTACAATAGTATCAACTAAAGATGAATATTTGAATGCCCTACAGTATATACTCAATTGAAATGTACCAGTGCAGTCACCAAAATTCATATGACTCAGCATATTATTCATATACTCTCAAACTAGAAATTTAGCAAAATGTGTACTAGACATTCTACTAGATTTGATAAATTCTACTAGAATTGATAGGCCAATTATTATATAATCTAAAATGAAATACTATACAATAACAAAATTCAATCGATTTGAGCTCTACACAAAACTGATAAGATGAAATGGAAGAAAACAGACACAAAAGAAGGTATTTTACATGGTTATATATAAACTAGTTCAAACTAACCCATCATAGGAAAGTCAGAATAAGGACTTTGCCTTACATGTGGAGGTGAAGGTAGTCCTCTGAGGGGCTGATGTTCCGACTTCTCTCAGAAGCATAATCTCAGGTACCCAACTGTTCAACTTGTGAAAATCCACCAGATTATATACATTTAGGATTTGTACACTTTTCTATTTATATTATACCAGTTTACAAAGAAAATCCCCACTTTCTTTAGGGAAAGAATACGTACCCAAATTTTCGTTAGGTAAAGAGCACAGAGTCAGCAGAGCAAATAGACTGAAGTTAAATGGCTTTGGTTCAAACCCCAGCTTTAGTCCTAAGCTCTATGGCCCTGGGTTACATAATCCTCTAAGCCTCTCTCACCTCTATGCCCTTATCTCTAAAGCATGATAAAAGCTATACCTATGTCTCTGAGGGGTTTTTGTTTTTTGTTTGTTTGTTTGTTTTTTGTTTTTTGTTTTTTGTTTGGCAAGGATTGAATGAGCTAATATTTGTTCTACACAGAATATTATAAAGATCGATGTTGTGTAGACATCATATACATATTTGGTAAAGAAATAAAACCATTTTCTATGGAGAGGAGGATCCGCATAAGTGTCTTTTAACCATCACTTCTTTTTAGGAGACTGATGATGAGATAAGAAGGTAAGGGACTTAAACTTATTTCCTAGGCAGCATTCTCACTTGGGAAGAAAAATATTATCTTGGCAACTGGCCAGTTAATTCTGTTCTTCTTGACTTGGCGTCTGGACTTCCAACAGGCTCCTGGGCACTGATCCAGAGGCTTGACAATGAGCCACATTGGGGACTGCCAGAAATGGCCACAAAAGAGTCTGCCACAGAGGCCCTGTCAGAATCACTGGGGCAGGAAAGGGCAATCCAGCAGGATTCTGGCCAGGCCAGATGCCCCTGATGCTACCTGCTGGGTAGGGCAGGCCCCAAAGCCCTGCCTTCCTCCAGCTCCCTGCCAGAACCTTCCTTTCCATCTCTGATCTCTTCCAAAGAGAGCTAGACATGATTGTGTTCACAAGCAGAAGGGAGAAAAAAAGAGGTAATAAAAGACAGATTTATGTGGTAGTGTCCTCTCTCAGAATGCAGCCTGGGGGTATCCCGGCACCCTTTGTTAGGTGGTTTTGTTATTTTCAGCACACCCCTAGTGAAGGAAGAGTCAGAGGAGATGTTCGGCTCACAGCCAACCTCCAGAGGCCACCACAATCAGGTACCTGTGGTGGAGCCTGACCTCTTCCACTTCTCCCTGTTCCTTTTGGACACAGCTGGCTCCTCAGTCAAAGCAGAGTAGCCTCTTATCTACTCTTTTGCTTTAGCAACTTTCAGTCACCCTCTAAAGCCTTTGCCCGGGGAAAAAAATAAAGCCAAACAAGAACAATTTTGCTCTCCCGTTAGGAGTGCAAGTGAATCTACTGTAACTTGGCAGTACTCCAGGAGCAGTCTGCTAACTTTTGAGCCCAGTGCTTGTCTGCCCTCTTCCTTTCCTAGGAACTAGGGAAGAAACTCCATCTCTCCTCCATCCCCTTCCCCTGCCACCAACCTTGCCCATCTCTCTGGTCTCATGTTCTTGAAGCCACATGTGGCAGGGACTGGCTAGTTCTACACCCAGCCACTTCTTTTTCTATCTGAGACACACTGATGACACTACTCATAAAGCCCCTCTCACATAATAGGTGAGCATCGGACAGTGTAGCTAGTGGATATGCGGGTCCATAAAACCCCCATTCCTCCTTTCACTTTTCCTCATCTGTTACCTAAACGTGGTAGCTCAAGTGGGAAACTGCAAGGACCTAGTCACAAAAGTGAAGGGGTTTGGGTTCCTGAATACCTACATTCCCCACATGAGGAAAAACAAAACAAAACAAAAAATAACAACAAACAGCTTACTTTGTATGAAGCACCTGGAATTTAAAGGTCAGGCAGTTAGACTGCTGTGATCAGTCTAGTTTAAATTCTCCAACTTATTTCTGCAAGCCAAGGCCACCCTGGCCCCTTTCTTTCACTAAGGGCTTATGCAGGCATCTTTGACCTTTGTATGGGAGGCCACACCTGGAGTATTAGCACTAAACTTTCAAGTCTCAGCCCTTAGCCTCTGACCTTGGTGCTTGTTTTGATGTTTAATACGTTTCCTGCCTGTTGATTAAAACTGACTTCTTGAAAGTAAACTGGAAGTCTCGGCAATGGTACCCAATAGTCCCCCTGACTTCCCAGGCCATTTGCTCAGTGCATCCATATGGACACATCAGGGATATTTGAACTCCCTGTAGGCAAACAAGAAATGAGATTGGAAGCTGCTAATTCCTTCCAGGCTAGACAAGTTCACCCAAGTTATCCTCCAACTCTAAGGAAGAATAATTATAAGCACATTACAAAGGACAAGTTGGTCAACATCATGGCCTTGCTTCTGCCCTGACTTGAATCCATAATGGCACAATGGTAAATAGTGTCTGACATAAAACTGCAGACTGAGAAATGGAGTTGTTTGTTACTATTGACTTTATGAGTGCTCGAGTTACCAAATTCCAAATCTAGAGAATTGCAGACAACAAATATTAGCTCTTTTTCTTTTTTAGGGAAGGAGTAGGTGAGTAAATTATCTTTAATTTAAGCCTAATTTAGGGCTCCGAAAAGCTCATCTACACATTCTTTGGATCAAAATTGGAAATATATATATATTCACTTTTCCATTATTAAAGAATGAACACAAATAGTTATTTGGTTCAGGCTGACATTCACTCTTTGGAATAGATGAATAAATATTTACCCACTGGCATGGCTGTTGAGTAATTGTCCATTAAAAAGTTAAATGTTAATCACTTGTTTTTTAGGATTGAATAATTTGAACATGGTCCTATGACTAATCCTTCAGGTCTAAAGGGAAGGGGGGGAAGAAGCCTACATTCACTGGTTTACTTTTGTCCTCACCATACAGGCAAGGTGCACTCTTAGGCATTTCTCAAATTTGACAGGCATTCAGTCCTCACTCCCTCTGTACTCACAGCTAGCTAGTTAATGGCCTTTTCATTGTTCTTTACCCAAATAAATCCTGAGTCCCTATCCCCCAGTTAAATAGTAACAGGATTTGAAAAGGAAGGGTTGGACAGAAGCTTATAGGGGACATGGAGGGACATCTAAATTAAGAGGAGAAATAAAAGCTGGGGACAGACATGGCTTAGATGTCATGAAAGAGGCTGTCCTACATTAAAGGGAACTATGTATGCTAAATGCCATGGAAGCTAGATTTCACCACAAATATTTAGTTTCAACTGGCACAGACAGGTACCCCCAGAAGAGCCAGAAAATAGGGACAGCTCATGGGAAGAATCCTGCTGGGTACCCTTCTCTTTTAGACCCAAAGAATGAACTTCTGTGTGAGCTATCTCTACTTGGCAAGGTGTTCTACATCTCAAAAGTAAAAATGTCTGAAGAAGTTGTCCATACATCCCATGCTAACAGGAAGCTATGTGGCAACTTGATGGGTGTAGGAGATTCTGCTGATGCTCCAACCCAAACCCTTTATAAACTGGGCTGGCATCCTTTTCTTCAACAGCTATGAGGGTTGGTTGCCAATGGCAGCTCACAGCTGAACC
>JADRCC010256795.1:0-11578 GCA_019843855.1 Hylomyscus alleni | reverse complement strand
CATATATATGTGTATATATATATATATATATATATATATATATATGTATATATATATATATTAACAGAGAAGGTTTCTTTGTGTAGCTCTGGCTGTCCTGGAACTTGCTCTGTAGATCAGTCTGGCCACAAACTTAGAAATATACCTCTTTCTGCCACCTGAGTGTTGGGATTAAAGGTACAGACCACCATGCTGAGCAAAATGTACATCTTTGCTGTGTGATTTTTTTCCAGTCTGTAAATTGAACTCAGAGCCTTGAACATTCAAGGCAAATACCTTACGGCTGAGCTACAGGCCAACCACTTTAACTTTGTAGACTAGGTGGGCCTTGAACTCAGAGATTGGCTTGCCTCAGTCTCCCAAGTGCTGAGATTAGGGCTGGGCCTGTAACTCAAGGCAGAGTGCTTGTCTAGCATTCACAAAGCCCTGGCCTCAATTCTTGGTACCAAAGAAAATTACGGGAGGGGGCCCATATGTTGGGTAGCTTAGTTAATGCAGGTGATGTTAAGCAAAAGAGCAATGGTCTTTCTGCCAGGCCCTTTCTGAGCTCTGAAAGTGTCCCAGTGTTTGTTATTTCTGTTTCACAAGTAGGACTTGGGCTGAGTATGCAGATGAAGGGATGTCATAAAGACAAGGAAGCAGCCTGGCAGTGGTGGCACATGCCTTTAATTCCAGCACTTGGGAGGCAGAGGCAGAAGGATTTCTGAGTTCAATGCCAGGCTGGTCTACAGAGTGAGTTCCAGGACAGCCAGGGCTATACAGAGAAATCCTGTCTCAGAAAACAAACAAACAAACAAACAAAAACCATACAAACTAACAAAAGAAACCAAACCAAAAACAAAACAAAACAAAAAAAACACCCCAACAACAACAACAACAAAACCAAGGAAGCAAAATTTAGACAAGGATGTGTATGGTTAAAACCAGAAATCCTGAGACTGGATGGGAAAAGTCCAGTATAGAACACGTAGAAGGTGAAATATGCACGAAGGAGCATTTGGAAATAGTTGTCAGCCTGATGATATAAATTCAAACAGTAAATAATATGAGCTTTGCATGAGTAACTCCTGTTTAGGAAATTGTAATGAAATAAAACCCAATGTCTCATACAGTCACAATCTCTCCGACGAGGGGTGACTCATCAGGCTAGTGGTTAGTCGGACTCTAGGATGTAGCCCAGACACTGGGGCACGGTTGTCCACATCATTAACAGGGAGTCACCTGTGACTCAAGAGCCTCTGAGCCAGTCCAGTCCTCGCCCCACTGCGCAGGCACATCCTGAGCCGCTTGCTCGTCCTTGCCCACAGGTAGCGAGCGCCACCTACCGACCGTCCACCTCGTGGCAACTCGGTCCATTACCGCCCCCTTCGACCCGTCTCAAGGCAGGGCGCATGCTCCTCCCTCTTCGTCCCGCCCACCCACGGCATGCAGGCTTCTCGTGAAGTCCACCTAGCGGCTGCCGGGATGTCACGGTAAAGGCTTATTGTGTCGCGCGAGCGTGCCCAGCAGACGGATTTCGGGCAGTTGTGGCGGAGAAGAGGAGCCGCACGTGTTGCTTCAGCTGGCCGGAGCGGAGGCGCCGGGGCTGTGCGACCGGCTGGGGAACGAGCGCTCGCGCTGCTGAGGCTCTGAGGAGCTGGGGAGCGTCTCAGCCTGAAGTATTTTATCCGTTTTATAATTAACTAGATGAATATATTAGCAAGCCTTATAAAAAGATTTTACAACTTTACCTTATTTAAAAATGTGCATTTATTTATGTGTACCACACATATCTTGTATAGAAATTTACTAGAACTAATAAAATAATATGCATTCGCTATAAATATTTATTTATTCAAACTTTGTATCAATAAAACATTCTGTTAAATAATGTATAGCTAGTGAATATATATTTATTGTATTCTTGTTCAAATCTCAATAGCAGATATTTGATTTAAACTTAAAATTAAGTAGAGTTTTTATTTATATGATTTTCTTTTCTTAAACCAATCCTCATTAAGTCTAGTCTCTAAAATCTTACCCATAAGCATGTCTTCCCAATATTTCTCAGGTTCATAACAGTAACTTTTAAACATTCTATAAATACCATTTGACTTATTTCAGAGGCAGATGGGATTGGTAAAGCAAATGCCAGGAGACGCAGGAGAAGAAGGTATGCATGCTTCCTAATGTAAGAATTAAGTTTAGGTTAAGGAATTGATCTCTAAAATGAATTATAAGCAGCAAATATAACCTTTTCCTTCTGGTTGGAAAATTCCACATTAACTTGTTTTTTTCTTTCTTTTTTAAACTTTTTATTGATTCTTTGTGAGTTTCACATCATATACCCCCGTCCCACTCATCTCCTCACCCCCTCATATCTGCCATCCACCCTTGCAATCTCCCCCCACAAATAAAAAAAAACACACATTACAACAAAAACTACAGCGTACAAAACATCGCATCATGGGACCTGTAGTATGTCACAGCGTGTTCCATACTATATTTCTGTCTCCACACATCTTCACTTGCAAATGTTTGTTGTAATGAGTCATAAGTCTGCTTTGAGATCTCTGGCTTTCTGTTACACCATCACTATTAGATCCTAACCTGGACTACTCCTGATTATCCTGTTGTTGCCCTGCATCATGGAGATCCTACAACTTTGGATCAGCAGGACTAGTTCTTTCACACATCCTAACCCTTCATAGATGATACAGATTTGGGGGTGGGCCAACTCAGGGGCCTGGATATGGATGTCAGTGGTAGTAGCTGGACTGGTCAGCACACTGGCTCTCCCTTACTGGAACCACCAGGGCAAGCTCTCCAGCATTGCTCTAACTAGGCCACCCAATACTGCCCTCAGCAGGAGGTAGGGTCAGCTCTCCTATTCTCATATTCTTGGGACTGGCTCATCCACAACCATGCCTCCAGAGGCAGCTTCTACTATGCTTCCCAGTCAAGGTGTTGGCTCCACTCTCCCAAGTGCTACAGCTTGTGAGGGGCTGGGACAACTCTCCTTCTCTCACACCCTGAGGGCTGGATCACCCATGCCTTCACTATCAGGGCCAGCTCCACCATGTTGCCAAGTTGAGGTGCAGAGCTAGCTTTCCAGAGTGCTACAGCCTGTGAGGGGAGCAGGACTAGCTCTCCTGCTCTCATGCCTCCTGGCCTGCTCTCCTGACTACCACAGGTGGTGAGGGGGGAGGGGAAGGGCATCATCACTACACTCATACCATCTAATGGCAGACTAGTGGCAGGACCAGCTCTCCCTCTATCTTGCCTTCAGGGCTGGCTCACCTGCACCTTCTGGACCAGGTCCAGCACTACTAAGCTTAGTGCTGCAGCCATCAAGGGGCAGAGCCAGCTCTCCCAACTGCTACAAGTGGCAAGGCATAGGGATGGGAGTGGTGCTGGTCCTAACTTGTTTCTTAAGTAGACTGAACAAAAAATGCGAACATCCCTAATGAGAAACCCACTGATTCCTTGTTTTTCATGATCTGTGACTTTTATATCTCAGAGTCTCTGTATCTCCTCCAGTACTTTACTCACTTCTGTCACCATCACCCTTACAGGATCCTGCTAGAAAAAAACCAGACCTATCCAGCAACACTTAGTCAAGGAGTCACTATGCAAGCTGTCCCCTGCTTGTGACATTTAAGCCCATGCCACTGCTTTCTCCCTGGTTAGCTTTTCCCTTAGGAAAAGTGTAATTTTCTTAGCCTGCACTAACATATCCTTATCAATTAGATAGCTGTCCAGTTATTCATCCTCATACCTTGCCACCTGCCTCCTTCTCTCGCTTCTCTGTAGCTTCTCACCCATTGTGTGCTTTCTCACCACTATTTGCAGGTACTGCTTCCATCTTTCCTGGGTTGCTCTTGTCATCTCTGTTCCCCTCCACCATAGAGACTAGAGTACTGCCCCAAGACAGATTTTTAGGTTCCTTTTGTGTGTTCCAGTGGTTCCCTGTGTTATACCTGCATAGGATCTGTAACCTGAATGGACATTGCCTGTCCATCTGATTTGAGGAGATTGTATCATATGGCTGCAGAATAGTGGATCCTGTTGTCTTGGTCCAAGTGACAGCACATGGTTGTTCAGTAGATACAAATGGAAAACTATCTGGTACTTAGCTATGAGGATATCAAAGTCTGAGTGCAATCATGGGTCCATTGCAGTTCTCATTTTGTATAGTAATGGTATATATCTAAGTTTATTCTAAAACACTGGTGATTCTATGTTTCTTACCAATGTCTTCTAAGTTAATCCTAAAGCCTTTAAGATCAAGTATAATTCTTGCTTCTCTTTCTAGATTCTGCTTCAGTTGATCCTTGGTTCTTTGAAGCTTCTCCCCTGTGATCTACTGATATACCAATTCAAATCTGTATCAAGAAGAATAAAAACATTGAAATTTAAAGAAAAATATTTTTTTCTAAAAGATATTCATTGAACTGTTTGTATATTATTTTAATAGTTTCCTGTTATAATGTACTCAACAAAAGTCGTAAATTTTAAGCAATTGAATAATGGCTTATCTGATTTTTCTCCTTTTTAAAAATTTTATGCTCCTCCTCCTCACATTAACAGCTCATAGTCCCTCATTGAGGGTTGGGGCCTAATGATTCCCTCCCCATGGATAATGTAATGATGCCCCATCTTCTATAGGATATCTGCAGGAAACACAGCTTTGTTGAATTCATGAGTGCAGTCACTGTGTCATGTTCAGAAGACTCCATTTCACAGATTTCTTCCCAAACTTTGACTCTTACATTCTTTCTGTCTCCCTCTTTCACAGTAGTACCTGAGCCTTTAGGTGTGTTGGGCTGGTTGGTTAGACATAACCGTGGAAGAGGGAATTTTTTTAAAAAAGCTTTATTAATTGTAATACATAAGTACACTGTAGCTGTCCTCAGATGCACTAGAAGAGGATGTCAGATCTCATTATAGGTGGTTGTGAGCCACCATATGGTTGCTGGGATTTGAACTCAGGACCTTCGGAAGAGCAGTCAGTGCTCTTACCCACTGAGCCATCTTGCTAGCCCCGGAAGAGGGAATCTTAATAGAGGGATTGTCTTCATCAGATTATCTGGTAGGAAGTCTATGGGGGCATTTTCTTGATTGATGATTGATGTGGGAAGGCTCAGCTTACTGTAGGTGATGACACTTCTGAGTAGGTAGTCCTAAATTATATAAGAGAGCAGGCTGAACAAGCCATGGGGAACAAACCAATGAGCAGATTTCCTCTGTGGCTTCTCTCTCTCCCTCTGTGTTTGATGTGTATGGTGTGTGCATGTAAGGCACATATGTAGAGCCAGAAGCCAACTTTTTGGGAGTTAGTTTGATCCTCCTACCATGGATTCTAGGGATGGAGCTCAGGTATTAGACTGGTATGGAAAATGACCTTATGTGCTGAGCTATCTCAGTGCCCCTCTCTCTGGTTTCTTCTCATTAACATTCTTTTCTTATGAAAAATCCAGAGAAGTCTTTTTTTATTCTTCTCCTTCATCAAATACAGGAAAGCCTTGGAAAATGCTATTAAGGAACACATATGGCCATGCATGTAGCTCAGGTATAGAGAAAGCTTGCCTTATACATACAGGCTCCAGGTTCCCTCTCTTAATAGTGAAAAAAAGCATAGAATTTTGAGGGAATATGTTTCAGTATAGTCAACAATTAATTGTATAATACACAACTGCCCAAGTTCCTGCTTTTGCATTGATTTGTGTTCGGAAGAACTCAACATATTTTTACTGCCCTTTGAAGTACTTCCATTTACTGTATATAAAAAGACTCATAATAACTTTGTATTCAGAACATCTAAAGATCTTTTATAACTCAACATCAAAAGGACAAGTCAGTAACAAAGGGAAATGGATCTCAGAAGACATTTCCTCAAAGAAGACATACAAATGTTCCACTGCACATTTGAAGATACCCAACACTATCAGCCCTCAAGAAATACAAATCAAAGCACAGTGAGATATTACTGAATATCATTAACATGGTAAATAAAAGAGACAAGTCAGTTGTGTTGGGACAGCCCTGTAATCCCAGCACTTGGTATATGGAGAAAGGCATATGTGAGTTTGAGGCAGGACACTAAGATCTGAAATGAAAACTAAAGAGAAACTGTTGCAAGCTGAGGATATAATTCAGTGGTAGAGCACTCATCTAGCATGTAGAAGTGCTGGGGAACACAGAGTATGCAGGAATTAAAGAGGAATTTGTTGTGTTATTGGTTGAACTGTAAATATGAGATGCTGTAGCCCCTAATACCTTATTATGCTCAGCGTGATTTATAGTAGACAAAAAGGAGGAAACTGAAATACCTACCACTAGATGATTGGGTAAACCAAGTGTGGTGTGTTAACATTGTAGACTATTATATAGCCACAAAAGGGGAAGAGTACTGATGCATCCCGTAATGTGAACAAACCTTAGAAAAGTTAGAAACACACTCTTCCATTCCTGATAAGATTCCTGGCTGGCCTCGAGCTTATAAGAATCTTGTATTTGACCCTTGAGTGTTGAAATTACAAGTGTGCACCACCACACCTGGCGATGGTGATTATCCCATTATTAATTTACTCACCAGTATGTTTCTCACTCCTACTGTTTTGCTGTCTTAAATTTTGTTATATTGATATTTTAAACTGAAGGATATTTAAATGAAGTTGAATATAGGGAAGGATATTAAATTAAGAAAAAGGGGTACACTCTTCTATCCTAGTCCGGAAGAGTGATGTGGTTGGACCAGCACTGGCCTCACTATGTCTGCCATTTTCAATTTTCAGAGTCTATTGACTGTAATCTTGCTGCTTATATGTACGTGTGCTTATATCCGATCCCTGGCACCCAGCATCCTGGAAAGGAATAAAACTAGACTGTTGGGAATATTTTGGAAGTATGCCCGAATTGGTGAACCCAAGTGTCCTTATGTCGCCATATGCTATATAGTGATGGCCTTCAGCATCCTCTTCATACTCAGAACATGATTGCTATCAGACTGTAAACAAGGACTTGCCTCCAGAAAATAATGGGAAGAATGGTTAAGCCATTTGTCTCTGAACATGAATGAGCTAAATTTCGAGATGCTGTTCACTATTTTTATGCTATTGGACTAATGAGCTGAATGAATAGCTAAGATGTAACAGTTTAATACACAGGAATGTGATTGTAGCCATCAACTTCGGTTCTCTCACTCCAGTATTACATTCTGCAAATGTCATTCTGTTGTGTCAGGACTGCTTTTTGTAAGGTTCTCCAGGCCAGAAGTAGAAACCCAGTGGCAAGTTCCACAGGCTCCTTTGACTAGGGCTTCAAAATAATGTCTTCACAGACTGACTGATACCTTCTAGTAACTGGCCCATTTTTGTTGTTGTTACTGTTCTTATGGATTGCATTAATATTTAAATCCTTTTGATTGCTAACCAGAGTACCTCTATTCTTGGCGAATTATGTAGTTTATTACAGGTGTTTAAAGTATTTTAAACAAAACTGAATTTCTTTAATTAGCGTAAGAGTTGGGCTTCAAGTCACAACGATACAGCAGCCACCCTATGACGAAGAGTACCTTAGAATGAAAAGCAGCAAGGAGAGCGCTGAGCAAGTAAGCATTGTGCATTCTTCATTCTCTGTAGTGTTATCTTCCAAATAGAACGTCCATTGTAATTGCCCAAATGTGGTATTTGCAGTACTTTTAATGCAGCACTTTAAATCTAGTTTATGTTCTGTCAGCTTGAACTGGAATCTCTTTTGTAACTTTGTAGGTGATAAACATATATCTGCTTAGTCTGGTACTGTGCTCTAAGTATATTTCAGCGTTGACACAGACTGTGAATAGACTTGACTGAAGCATACATATCAAAGGATACTTACAAGTTTGTGTCCAACCTTTCTTCAGGTTCAGGTGAAAACCAGATACTGTTTCAAAACAAAGAGGAATTAAATCCTAGCTGAAAACACTTCTATATATATAGCATTTATTAATTAATTACTGGGTTTAACTGCTCCTTTTAAAGTTTAAAAAAAAAACCCTTTTCTTAGAAGTGAAGTTTCTATAAAAACAAAGCATTGAACTTGCAGCCTTCACTGTGTAGCCCAAATGATCACCAGAGCTAGCTAGGCTACCAGCTTTGAAGTAGTGCTCTAAGCTGTATGGATTACAGTCTAGTCTAACATCTAGGAAAGCTTACTTGGTGTTTTTTAGGGGTTGCTTGTTTTCAAAAAAGATCTTTGGAATGTCTACAGCTAGTTAAAACTAGTCTATTTTACTTTGAATTCGAAATCAGGTTATGATGGTTATTCTACTCTGAACTTCACCTTGGGCTTTGCATTAGGTCAAGGATATTCACTGTGTCCCAAAAGTAGGACTCCCTCATCAGCATATTTGTGCACAGTAAGTAGACACCTTTCACAGTTTGATTTATGGGTGGTCATCTGTTCATCTCCATTACCAACTGAATTTTCCAGAAATGTCAATTTTTTTCCTAAGTTAACATACATCTCATATAAAAATGGAGAGAATAGGCTGGGCAGTATTGGCACACACCTTTAATCCCAGCTATACAGAGAAACCCTGTCTTGAAAAATAATTTTTATTTGTGGTGTGTGTGTGTGTGTGTGTGTGTGTGTGTGTGTGTATAAAACCCTTTGAATTTCACTAGTAAGGGATCTGGTTGTCATTCCAGGATTATACCAGTGCTGTGGACAGGAAGCCTTCCATAGACAATCAGTCTTGGCCTGTGTGCTCACCTTGGAGGCATATTAGAATTCTTTGGGGGAGGTAGTCCAGCCATCTTGATGGTGGGTGTCTTAGTTAGGGCCTTATGATGTCTAAAACCCCCCGGGGTACCCTGACCTGCAGGGATGTGAGGCAAGATACAGCAACCCCTTCCTAAATGATTTTGAATCAGGCCTTTATTTGCTTTGGGGGAAAGTTACATCAGGCAGGGGTAAAACACAAAATGAAACGTTACATTACAAGAAAACAAGAGGGAGAAGGAACAACCTTTTATGCTGAATAAATGTTAATTGCTACTAAGTTCTGAGCCTAAGGATAAACCCATGCCAAGATTACAAAGAAAGTCTGAGACCCCAGAGCGAATAAGCCCCAAGGGAAAAAATGTCTTTAAGCTAAAGTCCCCAAGGCAGAACTGTAAAGCTGCCTTCCTAAGCCAGTGGGAGATAAGGCAGAACTGCCTTACAAGTCCTCGGAGCAGTTGTCTTTTATAGACCTGAATGACGTCATAACTGTCAGATAGCTAAAACTGTTTCTAATTGGTCAAACCAAATGAGACACAGTTGGCCACGCCCCCAGCCTGTCAGTTGGGGATCATTCCTGTAAGGAAGTAGTTCTCCACACGTAGAGAAGTAGTTCTCTAGCTCTCTACATTATGACTGTGAAGAGACACCATGACCAAAGTAACTCTTATAAGGACAACATTTAATTAGCGCTGCCTCACAGGTTCAGAGATTCAGTCCATTATCATCAAGGAACATAGCAGCATTCAGGCAAGCATGGAGAAGCTGAGAGTTCGACATTTTTATCTGAAGGCTGCTAGCAGAATACTCACTTCCAGGCAGGTAGGACTAGAGTAGTAAAGCCCACACCCACAGTAACACAACCTTTGTCACCAAGGCCACACCTCCTAATAGTGTCACTCCCTGGCTCAAACACATGCAAACCATCACAGTGAATCTCCTCCCTGAAAACACTGATGATGTGCCCTGGGCCTCTGTGTATCAATAGGAACTCAGTCTCAAAAATACCTTTTCTGAAGACAGGAGAATTATCATTGAAGGTTTCAGTTTGGCTCAGATCTATGCCCAACTCCTGGGAACTTCCTAGAAACCTAGACTATTCTTCCAGGCACACTGAGAGTGCTCCTTCAGCCCTAACTCCCTCCCTCTGAACTCCTTGCCTCTGTTGTTCAAGGGCTATGAGAGTAAGTTTAATAAGTGCCAGGAGGTCCCAGTGCATATGTGCCAGGATGTGGCATCCATTGAGCTGAATTTAGGACTCAATCTGTATTCATGAGATCCTTGAGGGCTGTGTTCATGGGATTCTTTGCTTTTAGGGTCACAACCTACCACAGGATGAATGAATTCAGGATGCTGAAACTAAAGCATGAACAGGTGATACTTGACCTGCAGACATTGCTCAAGGAGATTAGTGAGGCTTTGGTCAAGTGCAAGGAGCTGACAAGGAAGGCTAACTCCTACAGGTGAGTGCCTGACTTGGCTGGGACCCAAACACATGCAAGGGAATGCTTCTGCTCTTTGTTTCTGAACCAAAGTGAGGGTTCTGGTTCTAGCCTGTATATTTCTGAGCAAGCAGCCTGCCTTGTGGTGCCTGGACTTGGCACTCCTGGACCCAGTTTTGCTGAAAGTGGATAGACTGTGAGCCCCTCCCAACATTATCCTGCTAGGCTCAGGAGCCTCTCTATCAGTGGTTCTCAATCTTCCTAATGCTATGACCCTTTAATCCAGTTCCTCATGTTTTGGTGACCACAACTATAAACTTACTTTTGTTGCTACTTCATAACTGTAATTTTATTATGGTTATAAATTGTAATGTACATGTATTTGTGTTTTCTTATGTCCTTAGGTGACCCAAATCAGGGTCCTTCAACTCTTAAGTGGTTATGATACATAGGTTGAGAACTGCTACTCTAGACAGAAAAGAGGTTTTCCTTCCATTAAGGGATTTGTAATTCAGCCCTGTGCTTCTGGACCTCTGGTAGGAGATATACAGAGCTGGATTCCATAGAACCCAGAGATAGATTGCATTCCCATTTGTTTTTCTGTCCTCCTCAGAGCAGTTTTGCATACTAATAGTAAGGACAGATAAGCACAGGTGGGAGCCACTTCCTGTTTTGGAGGTACATGGTTCCATTTTGGTGTCAGAGTTTTCAGAAGTGCTTTTTCTGGAATGTGGATGTTCTTTGAGTTTGGCCTGCCTTTAAGTGATACTGGCAAGGCTTTTGTGGGTACTCATCAAGGTTTTATAGATTAATAGAGCATATAGAATGAAACTAATTATAGGAAGGGAATTTTTAAAAAATGACTGTGTTCCAACTAATACAACAATGGCTGTTTGTGAGAAGTCTAAGAATCCAGTAGTTACTCAGTCCACAAGACTGGATGTCTCAGCTGGTCTTTAGTATACCCGGAATCATAAAGAAGTAGGCTCTAATTCCAGTGAAGGAATGGATTTGTTAGCAAGAGATAGAAAGAAGGCAAAGAGAGAGAACTTACTTCTTTCATGACCTTTGTATGGGTTATCAGCAGATGATGTGGTCCATTTAAACCTGGACCTATAGAGTTGGATTAAAATTTTATCTTCCCACATCAATGATTGGTATTAAAGGTATATCTTCTTTCCTCAAATATTCAGATTAGAAGTAGATATTCCCACTTTAAATTAAGTAAAAATTCTGCACAGTTATGTCCCTCCACTTCTGAGGTTTGAATAATTCCAGATATAATCCAGTTGACAAATAAGAATAGCCATCACATGCCTACCTCTTGTCAACTTGACACACAATCATATCTCCTTCTGACTTGATAAATTTCAAATGAAAACATTGATAAT
>JADRCC010256791.1:0-13196 GCA_019843855.1 Hylomyscus alleni | reverse complement strand
AAAACAAGAAGGCTAGATTCAGTGATTGTCACTATTACTAACGACAGGTTAGTGTCACATCTTCAGATTGGCTAGCACGTGTAAGAGCAAGAATCATAAAAGTAGCAGGTCTAGGAATGTCACTTGCTCCATGACCAGGAATGCCAGAGGAGTTGTTGGTTTCTTATGTCCTCCTAAATGGATGCCTTTGCCCTGAGGATGAAGGTGTGGCTAAAACCACTGTATAGTTACTAATCCCATCTGATTAAAAGTTTCAGAATTAGATCTCTAGAGTTCCATGGAAAAATGGCTTTTACTTATTCCTTGATTTCAGCCTTTTTCCTAAATGATTTTAGAGCTACATCTCTGGAACTAGGCATGGGACTTACAGTGGCATTGAATTCCAGGGCTCTGTTGATGTCCTTCAAGGAATGCTGTTTCTGCTAAATAAGTGAATGGAATCTTTATCTGGGATTGAGACATAACATGAAATATAAAAATGAATCCATGTGGCTAGTCAGTCTTACAGCTATGAGACTATCCTTGAGGAAAGCCAATGACCTTAACACCTGGGAAAAATGTAGAGAACAATTATGCCTTTCGTTGAGATAATGGGTTTTTCCTTTTAGAATCCTCACTCTCGCCACAGTTGCTTATGGACCATCAGATGTGAGAGTAGCTAATGCCAGCTTTCTTTTCAGAATTATTCAATAAAAAGTGACACTTTCCCTTTTTCTTTTTATCACTTTCCTCCTTTTCGGAACATGCCAAAACTTGAACAGCCATTTCCAGATACTCCTATATTATTAGTCTTTCCATGAAAGTTAATATTCACACACACACACACACACACACACACACACACACACACACTGTCATGTGAAAAATAAGATGAACATTGGAGTTTTCTGTCTTCCTCTTCTCTGTCTTCTATTTTGGGCACTTTCTAAGATTTACACGTTGTCTTCCCTGTGGTTTTTCTTTAAAAAACACTAGTAAAATTGTCATTGGCCTTCAAAAACATAATTTTAAAGTATTTGAATTTGCTAATCTTTACAACTACTCTTTGAAGACATGTACTTGTCTTCATGTACATGTGGTCATTTATAAACAAGGAAAATAGACTTTGAGAGACTAAGTACCTGTCCTGTGTTGAGATAGATATGAGTAGTTGAATCAGGATCCAATTAAACAACTTCAAACTCAAAATTCATCCTATATGTAGAAATAAAATACTAATACTTATACCAAAAATAAAGTCAAGTCAAGCTAGTAGGTTAAAGTTTGAGTACAAACCAAAAATTTGTAAATACTTATCAGATATTTCCTTATTACTGGATAATGTACAGTGATGCATACAAATTAATTAAGATGGTTTGGTTCATTCATTGTTCAGAGGAATGCTATGAGTATACTGTTCATGAATTGTAGAATTTCAGTATTGATCAGGTAATTAGTTAAGTATTTCATTACTGTGAAAAAAATTTCTGGTAAGAATTTAAGGGATAATAGGTTAATTTTGGCTTTTAGCTTGAAGGTATGAAGTCTTTTATAGCATAGAAGGCAAGGCAGCAGGATCAGAGGGTAGCCCTTCACATTGCACACACAGTGAGGGAGTTGATAATGAACAGAAAGTATGCCCAGTGTATAAGAGATCAAGGTCTGACCCACATGATCTACCTTCTCCAGTAAGGCCTCACAACCTTCTTAAGCACCACCAGCAGGTAGGAACCAATGCCCAAACACATATGCCTGTGAACAACGTTTTACATTCAAACCACAACACTAAGTACAGTGACACACACCTCTGATCCCAGTACTTGAGAGGCTGAGGCAGGAGAATCATGAATTCCAGGCTTGTGTGGCCTATATGGTAAATTAAAGGCCAATCTAGATAACTTATTGAGAATCTGTCTCTAAATGGTGGGGATAAATGTCCATGGAGCACTTGCTTATTGTGAGCTAAGCTCTAGGTTCAGTCTACAACAGGAACAATAAAATTTAAATGAAGGTCTGAGGCTGTACCTAAAGTAATGAACTGTGATAAGAGGGCAGTATACTTTGTTATATTACAACTGTAGTGGCACAACACAAATCTCCTATTGAGCCTAGAATTGCTTCATTTGTATTTTTCCTAGCAAAATATTATTATGGAGATAGGTTTCATAAGTTGTCCTTGTTTATGTATATCAAACCATGAAGAATGTATTTTATTTTCTAATACTTACTCTATAAAGTTAGGATTTCAAAGGATGAAGGCTGAGTTAATTTCCACAAAAATATTGCTAAGTGATAGAAATAAATTGAAACAAGTTTTAGAAAGTAATCACTTTACAGATGTGAAGGGATATCAGACCTATAAAGAGCTGGAGTATAAAAATATTTGGAACTGAAATAATTATAAGTATAGCACAAATATGTAACTTATATCTCCTGCCCCAAAAGGTTGTATTGATCTAGCCAGTATGTTTGTTTGAAAGAAGCAATATTTCTCATATACTCTATACCTGTTAAACACCCTCCAGGGTCCAATGGTTCCCTCAACTCTACATTTAAAGGAAATCTAGAGTCTGTTCCAAAAAGGACTATGGGATTGGCAGTCAACAAATCTTGTGCTATGAAATTTCTTGAGAAACAGAGATGTTTGCCCAGACAGGCAGGTAAATATGATCACTACCAAGTGCTTGAAGCATTAAGAGGAAGAAAATAGATAAACTATGTTATTAAAATTGTATACTGACTCTAATATGTCTGCCTTTAAATGTTACTTGGCATTTTTCACTTGCAGATTTTAATATTCTTTCTTTGTTCTGTACAGTTAGTATTTTGATTATTATGTGCCAGGAAATTTTTTTTCTGATCCAATCTATTTAGTGTTCTGTAAGGCTTCATATATGTTTTATAGGTATCTCTTTCATTATGGTAGGACAATTTCCATCTATGAAATATTTTCTGGGTCTTTGAACTGGGAATCTTCTTCTCTTCCTATTATTCTTAGGTTTGGTCTTTTCATAATGTCCTAGATTTCCTGGATGTTTTATGTCAGGTTGCATCACCTAGCCTCAATAGAAGATGCTCCTAGTCTTACTGCAACTTGTTAGGCCAGGCCTAGTTGATTTCCATGGGAGGCATCCGCTTTTCTAATGAGAAGCAGGAGTGAATGGGGGTGAGTGGGTCGGAGGAAAAGACTAAGAGGAGAGGAGGGAAGGGAAACAGAGGTTGAGATGTAACAGAAAGTAATCGCACCCATGAATGCCCAGCACTGGTATTATCTGCACAAGAGGTCAGACAAAAATTCCAACATAGATTGAATAGATAGTTGAGTTGTGGGCTTTACCTCATCCAGGAATTACTAACAACAGACCAAGTCAATGCTGGGGAAAGGAGAATCATTGAGCTTTGAGGTTATGGCCACTGGTAGAATCCCCAAGCCCCACTGGATAGCTCCATATTCACGCACAGATAGGCATCACTAAATGGACTTTGTGAGTTATAGAAAGAGAAGGGAGGTGAAATACACACATTTGGAAGAGATACAGGGTAAAACTGGAGAAGGGAATTCGATTGAGGTAGATATGGTCCTATTTTATTGAATACATATATGAGGTTGAAAAGAACAAATGAAGTTTAATGGTGATTCAAACAATGTGGTACAAGTAATTGTATGATGAATCTTTCTTTAAAATATTCGCATTATGCTTAGGACTAGCTTGAGGCAGATATACAAATCCTTCTAATCTAATAAATAAACCTTGAATATACATCTGCATGTAAAAGGAAGTATGTGAGGACCAATCTAGAAAAGTAATTTGGTATACCTAGCTCCCTAATTTCTATAATTTTCAAATGCCTACAAAGATATTTAAATGTGATATTTATGTTTTTATTATATTTCAGGTGAAATTTCTGAATATTAGACATATAAGAAATTGACAATTTTCCTGATATAACATATGGAATACTTGATAATTGGTATAAATAAACTATGTTTACCATGTGAAATTATATAGAATAGAATTATTAGAGACAAACCCCAAGGTATTTAAGTGGCTGTAGCTAGTCTATGAAGCCTTTAAATGCAATCACCCTTTTCTCATGGACCGAGTGAAAAGGGAAAGGAGGACTGCCTTACATAAGAGAAATTATCTTACACATTGAAATTCAAGGACACACAACCTGCATGCTCTCAGTCTACTGACAACACTTTCCAGAATCTATGAATGCTAGACCTTGAAAGCCAAACAGAATTCCTCTGCTAATATAATTAATAATCAGTAATGAAGTCCTGAGAGTCACTCACCTAAAAATAAATTGACATAAAGGAATATCTAAATAATAATATCCAATAATATAAAGCTAAAGTAAGTTTTGGGAGTTCATTTGAAATAAAGACATGTACTTAAGTTAAGATTCTATTTTAATGATAAATTATTTCATAAATATTGAGTACCAGATGGCATGCTAAAATTATTTAACATATTCATATTTGTCTATATGTTATCATATATAGATGTATAATTCAACACTCAAAATAATCTTATGAAGCTGATGTAAGTTCAAAGTCAATTATTAGAAAACTGATACCCATAGACATTTTTAAAGTCATCCCTCAACCATACAGAAAATATAAGATTGAGGTCTAATATCTACCATAGACTACCTTTGAAGTCTGAAGAGATTAACATTACAAAGAAAATAATCTTTAGATAGGTGACTTTCACTTTTATTATGTTATTGAAAATAGATTTTTTTCTCACATAGTGTATTAGTATTTCCAGTTCCTCCATAAATCCCCTCCCTCCAGATATACCCCTTTCTGCCTATCATTATAAACAAATAAGATATAAAGGCCTAAACATGACATTTTGAGACAAGAAACCTCCCAAGATGCTGTTGAATTCATTTCTGATTGGCCACCTACTGCTGGGCATGCAGTCTGCCATTACAAGTAGTTTATTTCCCCAATGAGAATCATTTGGAGAAAACTAAATTTTCATTTACAAGTATTTATTTATCGATTGGAGATTGTTTCTGGGCTAGGAATGGAGACATGTATGCCCTTCCCCTTTCGACTGTAGGACTCATAGTGTTGCAGACCCATTCAGGGCGAGAGAATGCTGCCTCCATCTCTGTGAGTCATTGGGGTGTCAGACCTGTTATATGTAGAAGACCATGTTTCCTGGCTTTTACACACACTCCACCTTCTCTTCTACAGGGTTCACTGAACCTAGAATAGAGGGACATGATGGAAACATTCTTTTTAAGATTGAGTTTTGCAGGTCTCTAGCTCTCTGCATAAGGTCTCTTTATTTGTTGCCATCTGCTACAAAAATGAAGCTTCCATTATGAAGGCTGAGCAAGACATTGAAATATGAACATTGTAGAATATCATTAAGAGTCACATTTACTGCTATGTTCCTTTAATAGAACAGTAATATTTGGTTTTCCTTTAAATCCCAGGGCAATCTAGTTTCAGGTTCTTGGTCACCCAAGCAGAATCAGGTATGAGGTGTAACTTCTGTAGCTGACTTCAGTCAAATCAGACATTGAATGATTATTTCCACAAGCCAGTACCATTTCACTAGCATATCTTGTAGGAAAAGACATCATTATAGATCCAAGGATTTGTTGGTGTTTATGTTTCTCCTTTGGTAGAATTTAGTGTACTCCCCAGTACCAAGACTACTAGCCTACAGGAGCAAAGGCTCTCTTCTCTGTAGGCATGAGCTTGATTTCTCCATGTCTAATGACTTGTATAGGTATTGTATTCAGCAATAAGGCCTTTCTGTCAGTTTGTGGCAAGCAGCCTATAACATTTCAGCAGCCTGAATTGTTTGAGGGTTCCATGGGAGATCCCTTTGACTAACAACTGAATTAGATATAACCAATTCCTGATCATGAAAACTTCATTTGGTGTCAATAGAAATACAGCTGGGGCTCTCTTTCCCCCGTCATTAGGGGATTTAATTTTGCTTAGATCACTTTTATATGTTATATAATTTAGGAAGCTTCTACTGCATTAGATTTTTATTCTATCCTTCAAATGCCAATTAATTTTAGCTATCTTGCCATATTCCCCCTTCCCATTCCAACTCCCATCTTGTCGATACAAAACTATGTCTTCTATTTTCTCTTCCTAGGAAGATTTTTCTCTCCCATTTAGTCTCTTAGCTCTGTGGTTATATAGATTGTAGGTTGGTTATCACTGACTTTAACAGTTAATCCCCACTTATGAGCCAAAGTATACCATAATTGTCTTTCTAAGCCTGTGATACCTCACTCACAGTGATGTTTTTCTTTCTCTATACATTTGCCTGCAAAGTTTATGATTTCATTGTTTTCAATGGCTGAATAGCACTCCACTGTATATATGTACCATAATTTCTTTATTTATTCATCTGTTGAGGAATATCAGGTTGTTTCCAATTTCTGGATATTATGAATAAAACATCCCTGAATAATAATGACTAAATGTTCCTTTAGTAGGGTGAAGCATCCTTTGGGTATATGCCCCAAAGCAGTATGCTTGGATCTAGTAGTAGATAAGTTCCTATTTTCACAAGGAACCACCACAATGTTTTGCGTGTTTTCACTTGCACCAGTAATGAATGAATGTTTCCCTTACTGAACATTTTTGCCAGCATGCGTTGTCACTTTCTTATTGATCTTTGCCATTCTGACAGGTGAAAAATTAAATGCCAATGTACTTTTTATTTCCATTGCTTTGATTACCAAGAATTTTGAATATTTCTTTTCACTATAATTATATTTTTCATTATTTAAAACAATTTTGAAAGCAATTTAAAACAATTTTGATCATATTCTTCCTCTCTCCCAAGTCCCTTGAGATCCTCTCCTCTTTGCTACACCCTTCAGAAAAGAGACAATAACCTGATACAACAACAAAACTCCCCAAAACCGAGAAAGCTAAAAAAAAAAAAAAAAGAAAGTTTTCCCTCAAAAGAAAAAAAAAAGAATAAGAAAAAAAAACAATATTTCTAGTTTCTTCATCAATAAGAGATATATACGTGCATGCTTGTGTCTGGGTCTTCAGTTTGATTCTACTGATGGGTGTGTCTGTTTTGTGCCACTATCCTGTTGTTTTTATTGCTATAGCTTGTAGAAGTTAGACACGGTTCTTCTTCCCAGTTCTATGCTCCCAGAAATAAGACTTGGACTCAAAATATATTTAATGATACCTTGGCCATTTGACTAGGCTGTATTCTGACTGTATAACCCAATTATTTTAACTTACAATCTGCCGTGTGGCTGTTCGCCTGTACTCAGGTACCATACATCCATCTCCTCACATCTACTGGGGCAGACTTCTTGCCTTCCTCTCTTGAAGAATTCCATCTCTTTCCAGATGTCCTTGACTTCTCAGTCAGTCTCTTTGTCATCGGTATATAGGAGAGCTGCTGATTTTTTTGAGTTAATATTGTATCCAGCTACATTGCTAAAAGTGTTTACCAGCTGTAGGACTTCCATGATATTTTAAGCTCATCTATATACTATTACATAATCTGCAAATACACTTACTTTGACTTCTCTCTTACCAATTTTTATCCCCTTGATCTCCTTCAGTTGCCTTATTGCTCTAGCTAAGAGTTCTAGTACAATATTTAATAGGTGTGGAGAAAGTGGGCAAAGATATCTTGTTCCTAATTTCAGTAAAAATTTCTTTGAGTTTCTCTTCACTTAAGGTCATGTTTGATGGGCTTGCAGTAAACTGCCTTTATTATGTTGAGATATGTTACTTGAATCCTTAATATCTCTAGGACTTTGATTGTGAAGAAGTGTTGGATTTTGTTAAAGGCCTTATCTAATGAGATAAGATGATCATGTTATAATTTTATCTTTATTTATACAGTAGAGTATATTTAATGATTGATGTATGTTGTAGTATCCCTGCATCTCTGGGATGAAGCTTACTTGATTGTGGTGGATGACATTTTGATATGTTCACTGAGTCTGTTTGCAACTATTTTATTGAGAATTTTGAATCTATGTTCATAAAGGGAAATGGGTCTGTAAATCTACATTGTCGATTAGCCTGTATGTGGTTTGGGTTTCAGGGTCGCTGTGGCCTCATAAAGAAGAACTGAGCAATGTCTTGTCTATTTCCACTTTGTGGAAGAATTTGAGGAGTATTGACACTAACTCTTCTATAAATGTCTAGTAGAATTCTGAGCTAAAACATCTGGCCTGTTTTCTTTTGTTGTTGGTGGTTGGTTGGTTGGTTTTGGTTTGTAGGCTTTTAATCACTGCTTCTGTTTAACTAGGAGTTTTATGTATGACTAAATTGATTATCTGATAATGATCTAAATATGCTTCATGGTATTATAGAGAAAATTATGCACTGCATTTTGATTTTTCAATTTGGTGTAGTACAGGTTTTAAAATATTCTTATTATTCTCTGGATTTCCTCAGTGTGTCTTATTATGCCTCCCCCTTTTTAACCTCTGATTTTTTTATTTGTATATTTTTTGCATCGATTTTTATCCATTTTGGTGAGGGGTTTTTTAAATCTTATTTTTTCAAAATCCAACTTGTTTCATTATTATTCATATTGTATTTTTGTTCTTTTTCAATGATTTCATTTCAGAGTTTAATTATTTTTTGCTACCTACTAATTTTAGTTGTGATATCTTCTTTTGTTCTAGAGCTTTTAGGTGTGCAGTTAAGTTTCTAGTATGAGATCTATTCAATTTCTTTATGTAAACACTTGGTGCTGTAAGCTTGCCTCTTAAAATCACCTTCATTGTATCTCATAAGTTTACTTACATTGCCTATTTATTTTATTAAAATGCTAGAAAGTCTTTTATTTTTTAATTTGTCTCTCAACCCATTTTTTACTCAGTATTGAATTGTTCAGTTTTCATATGTTTCTTAGATTTCTGTAGTTTTTGATATCTAGCTTCAATCCATGGCTGTCTGAGAGTATTCTGGTCATGATTTGTTTTTGTTTTTGTTAATGTGTTGATACCGCTTTGTGTCTGGGTATGTGGCCCATTTTAGAGAAATACATGAGGTGTTAAGAAGAAGGCATCCACTTTTGTGTTTGTGTGAAATGCTCTGTAAATATTTTAGCATTACTTATGACACCAGTTAGCCCTAGCACTTCTTTGTTTAGTTTCTGTGTGGATGACTTGGCCATTGATGAAAGTCAGGTATTAAAGCCATGCACTATCGGTGTGTGGCAATATGTGATGAGTGGTAGCTGTGTTTTATAAACTTAAGTACCCTTGTATTTTGGGCCTATGTGTAAGAATTGCAATGTCATCTTGGTAGGTTTTTCCTTTGATGAGTATACTGTGCCATTTCCTATTCCAATAAGGTTTGAGGCAAAGTCTATTTTGTCAGATATTAATATGGCTACACTAGTTTACTTCTTAGGTCCATTTGCTTTAACTATCTTTTTTTCCGTTCTTTTGCCCTGGTGTGGTGCCTATCCTTGATGTTCTGTGGCGCAGCAGAAGGATTGATCCGCTTTCCACATCCATTTTGTCCCTCTGTCTTTTATGTTGTGGATGTAAGAGCACTGATTTTTCAAGAGTTATCATTGTTTGTTTGTTGATTCCTGTTAGTTTCTCCTCAGGATGCTTTTCCCCTTTGTTGATTTGCTGGCCTGATGTCATGACACTTTTATCTCATCTTTAAATTATATCTCATGAAACACTTTTTTTTTCTTGCTTGATTGCCTGGTTTGTTTGTTGGTCTGTTTTTGTTTTGTTTTGTTTTGTTTTTGAGATGGTCTCCTGTATCTCTGGATGACCTCCATTCATTGTGTAGCAAAGCCTGACCTTGGACGGCCAATCCTACAGGCTCTATACGCCTGAATCAGGGATGAGAGTTTTGTACCACTGGCTTCATTTTATGTTGTGCTGAAACAGAGATCAAGGTTCTGTACCAGCCAACTATTGTACCTACCAACTTATATTTCCAGCTCCTTGTTCAAATGTCTGCCAATCAAACATTGCAGAAAGAAAAGACTCTCAACCAGAGTGAAAAGGTGTAGCCTACTGCCTGTTGCTAGCTTGGCATTGAGTATAAATTCAGAGAGCTCAAGGTCATTGCTGTTAGCAGGACTGAAGACACAAGGGACTCACTACTCTCATTTGGAATTCTCAGCTGCATTTATTATTATTATTATTATTATTATTATTATTATTATTATTATTACTGGTTGTGTTCAAATATCAGAGGAGGTTTTGCTTTTAAAAGTGTCCTGTGGTTTTTAGTAATTAAAGAAAACAGGATATACAATTGTAAATACCATTAACACTAAACTCAACTTTATGAACTATGTAATATCTTGGGTAAAGAAAAAACTGAGGCATATGTTTTTACTACACTTATGCACTGGGTGTATCACTTTCAAAAATAGTCTTTTTTTTTTCTTTTGAGAGAGCACATCGCAATTGATAAAGCTTTAAAATAATATATGATATTTACCAATTTTTCTCATGTGACATCAACTATAAGAAGGTGAAGCTTAGTAAAGACAGTACCATGTAAGCATATTGTTGAATAAGTTCCTCTTGGTCAGTTTGTGAGTTCCAGTGTTTCTTAGCAGGCTAAGCCTAAAATGATAAAAAAACAGTGGGTAGTTATTTCAAATCTCTCTTTGTGCTTCATGCAAAAGATGTTGAAAGAATTTATTTAACTTCATATTTGTTCCTATTGGCATATATACAATGTCAACTTTAGAAAAATGACTTGGCTTCATTTCACAATATCTAGTAAATATTCCAACATGTAAGAAATTGATTTCTAAATGTCTCTCTCACTCTGTTTCTCTCTCTCTCTCTCACTCTCTCTCCCCTTCTGTGTGCATGTGTTCCTGTGTGATTAAACATTTGAACTTCATATTTTCAGAGACTTTGAGAGATGTGATCATCATTTAAAGTGATTAGCATTTGGGGAGATTGTCAGATATTCTGTTTGAGTTGGGGTTTGGAGCCCTGGCATTCAATGTTACTGAGTTACCAGAATGCAAGTTGGTCACAATAATGATAATTATAGTATTTATGGTTGTATTACACAGAATACCTCTCAAACACATGCCTTAATGATGTTTACTGTGGTGGGGTGTGGAAGAAGAGGGACTCAGTTCAATTTAACAGGCAGGCCACTGACAGTTTGACCATGTTTCATTGAGTATATAGATAATATAAATTGGACTTGTTTTTCTTTTTTCTTTTAATTTTAATCTTTTATATTGAGGGAGAGATAACATGAGTGTGGGAGTGATCACAGGAGGACTAGGAAATGAGTGTGATCAGGGTGCATGATGATGCGACTTTCCTAAAGAATCAGTAAAACTATTATGCTATAGGTGATGTTTCCTTAATAAGTCCTATGTAGAGTGAATGCCCAATTACACACACACACACACACACACACACACGCGCGCGCGCACACACATACACACACATGCACACACGCACATGCACACACACACGCACACACACACACACACACACACACACACGCACACAAACACTAAAGATAGGAACATAAGCCAAAAGAGATGCTTTTTCAAAATTGTGGTTTTCATAAGCTTTCCTTATGAATTTATTATTGTTACTTCCAACAACAATAGATTTCATATCCTACTAATTATAGCTGGTTTCTCTGTAGACTATGGGTAACTTGAAGGGCAGCAACAGCTTCTCATTTATCTGTATCATCAGTGCTTAGCACAATAACTAGCACATATTTTAGGATTAAAATTAGTATGTGTTTTTGACTTGGACTTTTTCAAACAATAACAAAATTAGGGCCATTTTCTTAGGAATGATAGACATACACACTTGGGTGTTGCCTATTTCTTGCAATCTTTCTGTACACAACCTAAGCACAAACAAAATTTAAAAATCTGTGCATGAAGTAACGACATAACAATCACTTATTTTCACTGCAGTAAACAAATTAACTCTGTTCCTATTATAAAATCACCATGGTATCTGGGCTTTTAACTGAAACCAAATTAATTATTGGAGGAAAAGCATATGCATCTCTTGCTTTCTTACTTTAGGTGTGCTGTTAGGAAAGCAGAGCCTTGTCTTCCTATCCTGTCCTATGAGACTGTACTCTCTGTAAACATGAAATGTGCTTTGATCCACTTTAAAGGAACAAGCAAGCTTTATTAAATATTACACAACGCTATCTTCCTCATTTAAGAAATATAGATATATGGCTTTGTCTTAAAACTAAGTGGTGAATGATGTCAACCATACAATTTTCTAATTGTCACATGTGTTTGCTCAGTTATTGTTTGTGACCAATCCCCTAGTGGTCAAGGACAAAATACATTTTTAAAATAAAAATGAAATGAAAGATAAGTGAAATCCATAGGTATTTTAATGTAAATATTTTTACATATTAATTGGGAAAAGTATTTACATAAGTGTATATCTTTCTTAATTCAAATAAAGAACAAGTTCAGCAATGCAAGTACATGAAGAAGCATGATTCCTCCAATCATTATCCTAATTATATGTACTTAATAGATAAAAATTCAGTAATACCACTGGGAAGCACACCCACAGCAGGTGGCAATCTGCCCACATTGCATGTTTAATTCTTTTTTTCAGTATGTGTCAAGAAGTTTTTAACTTAATTCATAAATGAAATAACACTGTATTAATTTTAAAACCTACAAAGCAATAATAATTTGCAAGCAAAGAAAACACACCAAATTATGGAGAATGGCTTGTTCTAGGAGTTAACCATAAGGGGCATTGGCTAGACAATGAAAATCATTATCTCCTGTGACCTTAGGTGCCCTTAGAAAACTGCCTCAAAAATATGTTTAGATTTGTCTTTCTATATAAAAAGTACAGCAAGGTTATGATACTTTTTCTCTGTGTTCCTATAATCTTAAGCTCCCGTGTCTTATAAATAGATACACTGAAAAATATGAGAATTCTCAAAATGGCAAGACATTTAGAACCTCATAAGCATTTTATTAGGGGTTCCTGTATCTAGGAGTGAGAGGTTGAATGACTGTATCCCGACCTGAATAATATTAACTAGACAGTTCAAGCAGCTTTCCATTTTTCCTTTTTTTACAAGTGCTTTAAAAGCCACAGGAAGGCACCTCAGTGCCTTTGATTTTGAAAAGACCTGGAGATCTGTGCTAACTTGATGTCTGAATTTGGCTTAATGTATGTCACCCTTCCCCCATTTCATGGTGTCTAAGAAACTCCAC
>JADRCC010256782.1:0-10627 GCA_019843855.1 Hylomyscus alleni | reverse complement strand
CTCAGTCTCCAGGGACAGAGACGGGACTCTGGAACCCGGAGTGGATTGCTTTTCCGGATCCGGCATCACCCTGCTCCGCCAGTTGGCGCACAGGTGGCCCGGGAGGGGCCCCGGGCTGCGGCGACCCCGGCGCAGCGCCAGCCTGCGGAGAGCAGCTCGACTCTGGAGTGCCCCAGGCAGGTTCCGCTGCAGTCCCTGCTTGCACCCCTGCCTCCCGGCTGCGCTCCGAGCTCGGCAGCGCGCCGTAGTATGCAGCCGACGGGCGGCTTGGATGGGGGACTGCAGGAGAGGTCCGGGGGCCCAGCCGGCGCGCGGGAGCCGCCAGGCCCCCACCGTCTCACCATCCGCCGCCCCAAGACAGCCTGGTGGGCTTCAGGGGCACGCGCAGCAGCGTGGCCCCAGGCTTTCCTAATCCCTCTACGCCGTTGGCTCAAAGGAAACAACCTTAGGGCGCAGCGCAGCCTGTAAAGCGCGTGGTGTTGTTTGCGCCCCGAGCGCGCGCGGCGCTGGAGACGTGGGCGTGATGCAAGAACCAGAAGGGTTTGGGGAGCTACAAACTCCTGAGGTAGAATAGAAGTGTCATATTCTTCTGTCTCTGTGACCTTGGGCAAGTCACGGGTGTCTCTGGATCCAGCAGAATGACCGCTAGAAAAATCTCCTGTTCCCCACCCCCATTCCCTAAGCTGGTTAAAATAAACAGAGGGCTGCCCTAGAGAAGGAAAATAAACGGTCTTGGTGTGCACAGGGCGAGGGATCTGAAAGAGAGGGTCCTACTCCCGGCCACGAGGAGAATGAGAAGGGTGAAGACGGTCACAAACTCAAACGCCTCCAGCGCCAATCGATAATATAAATTGGTGCTGCAGGCCAGACGATATAAGAATTGTCTTGGCTTCCACAAAGAGATACGAGCTCTCTTATAGTTCTTGAGACACGAGGCCCTCTCTCGGTCTGTCTTTTGTTTCCCACTTTTTTATAGAGAATGTTACGAAAAATGTTTTGTTTTCTTCTGCTCTCTCATATGTGTACATATGTGTATATATGCATATGTATATGTGTGTGTGTGTGTGTGTATCTGTATCTATTTGCAGCCAAGCTCCAGATGTGCATCTATGGATCTTGGGCCTCAGGGCCAGGCAGGCTGGGAGACAGGGCACAGGATCATAGTGAAATGGCTCTCTTGTTCCAGGTGCCTGTGGTGGGGGAAGTTGGGGCCCCTATGGGGCTTTGTTTTCCAATTTTCAATAGAAGCCATTGTCTGGGAAAATGATTTGCTTATTTTTAAAAAAGATGTGTGTGTGGTGTGTGTGTGTGTGTGTGTGTGTGTGTGTGTGTGTGTGCGCGCGCGCGTGCGTGTGCACGTGAGTGCATTGCATAGTGCATAGTATCTGTGTGGAAGCCAGAAAATATCTTGTGAGAGTCATTTCTTTCTTTATGTGAGATTTGGGGATGAAAGCCAGGTTGTAAGGCTTGGCGGCAAACCCCATTATTCACTGAGCCATCTTGATGGTCCTAAAATTGATTTTTAATACATGTTTGTATTTATAACCTTTTTTACCCAGATGACCATACTCCTCAGCTTCGGCTTTTTAGACGTACACATTAGAGGATGGAGCTGATCTCAGGCTGCTCCAGCGTGTGTGTGTGTGCCCAGGGTATTCTCATGTATTCTGTTAATACCCCTACAGTGCTCTCCTGGATCTGAATTTGGGCTCACAGTATGGAAGAAATATTGAAGGCTTGGGGTTTGGACACTGAAGGGAGGTGGTTGGCGATTAGGGCATGGTGTATATGAGGAAGCTATAATGTGTTTATTGGATAGTGCTATGCCCTTGCCTGTGTCTGTAGTTTGCTCTAAGCAGTACGTGGAACCCCATTAAATCAATATTTCCACTTTACACAGATGAGGCGGCTGAGACTTGGGCAAGGACCAACCTTCTCCTAGAACTGCTAAGCTGGCTAGAGGGGCCCCAGGAGATTTGATTTCTGGGCCCGTGGTCCATTTCTTCTTCCTAAAGCCTCTGCTTTGGGGTTAGAATTGAGGAATTCTCTTCTCCTCTTCTCGGTTCTCCACTGCTCTCTTTCCATCTAGAGTGGTGAGGCCTGTGTAGCAGTCAGAATAGGTTTTGTCATGGTAACCAATGGCCCCCAAAGTATCAGTGGCTTTCATCAACAAAGATTTATTTCTCATTTGTCCATTGTGGCTCTTCTGTTCCTGGTCATATTCACTCAAGGGCCCAGGCTACCAAGGAGACAGAGAAACAGGCACTCTAGAGAAACACCTTACAGCAATCAGGGGCTTGGCCTGAAAGAGGACCTGCTACTCTTACCCACAACCAGGACCCTACCTGAGAGAGCACGGAGGGCAGAGCTGAAGCTAGTGAATAGCACTCAATAATATACACAGTCTGCCCATATGGGGGGGGGTTGTCTTATTGCAGCACAGTCTGCCTGTGGGGTGGGATCTTACTGCATCCCACATCTGCAGCTGTACCTAGGCCTGTTTTTCCCAGAAGCCAAGCTGTTCCTCATTCCAGGCTCTTCCATTTGCCTTTCCCCCTTGAACACTTTACCCTCTGCCGGTTACATTGGCAAGCTCCTTTAAGTCACTGAGACCCCACCTCAGCTGTCTCCTTCTAAGTGGCACTCAGGCGAGTCAGAAGAAAGAGGAGAGATAGCTTTGCCAGTGTCACACCTGTCTTCTGTTTCTGAATCCAGGTCATAGGGCTTCCAGGGAGGGACTTGTCTTATGCCTGGGTGGGAGGAGGGCTCCAGATATCCCTACCCTCCTTTTCCCTCTGTTCTGCTAAGACTAAGGCCCAGACTGTGCGAGTTTGGACCTCTGCCCTCAAAGGCCAGTGGGACCAGCATCCCTCAGGGGGAGGGGGGAATCAACAGACTTCCCTTTTAATAATCTAGGGTCAAGATACAGATTTCACCAAGAAACACTCTATAGGCCAGAAATGCCTCTTCTGTAGGGAACAAGAATCTACCCCCTCATTGGCTTCCCCATCTGGGACCACCCATCATGCTCTCCTCCCCTCATGTCTGTTATTTCGAAGGACGGGGCCTGAATCTTTCTCCACCAGGCCAAATGTTTCCATCTCAGCCTCTAGTGTGACAGTAAGGTTTGGGGTCCTGAGGGCCTGGTCACTTGGACCACCCTCCCCTCGCCCCACACTGTGGGTGCTCTCGAGACATTTGTAGGCCATCAACATGGCTCCTGCTCTCATGGTCTGATATGTAGAGGCGTTCCAACCAGCTCTTGGCCACACACATCACACTCCTAGCGACCACTGGAGGGGAGCTCAGGAGCCGGGGCTAAGGTCATTTTTCACATGGAGATGTGTAATGTGCTGGACAAAATGCAGAAGCCTAGGCTCTTCCCTCCTGTGATTCTGATTCGGGGTGTGTAGCAGCCTCTAGGGATCTGAACCCCCTACCTTCTGCCAATTGTCCCTATGACTACAGCATCGAGGGATGCTACCCTGGCCTTTGCCACAGGCACTACCACCCATCTCCCTCTCCTCTCCCCTCGGCCGCCGATCTCCTGTAGTTAGAGGCTTCGGTCCATCATGGCTGCATTCCACACTATGCCTCTGATGCCTCTTTCCACATGGAGCTCTCTTAGGATGTGGGTGCCATCAGGCAGAGTCCTTATTATTCAGCGTCTTGTAATTCCCAGATGAGTCTGGGAAATCATAGACTTTCTGCCACGTCCTTGCTGAGAAGGCTCAGAAGGCAGAGGTGGGGACAGAGCAGGCAGCTCTCTACTCAAGACGGCCTTGCAGCTTGCCCTGTAGGAGAACACTCCACTTAGTTCAGCCTGACTTCACTATCCTGTAGCTTTACATTTCATATTTGCCCACTGCTTAGAACTCAGCTTCTGTCTCCTAGACACATCTTTGTTTCATTTGATGAACCAACCCTTCTGCCTTCAGCACACAGAGTTCATGTACTCTGCCCACCCCAGTTCCAAAACACGGAACAAACTTCTATCTTGCTGATCAGCACCCAAGATCCCATGAACTACAGAGACAGGCATGGAGTGGGCACTGACCTGAGCCCATTCACCGAGGCTCATTTCTGGAACTTTTGTTGGAACTAAACAGTTACTTCCTTCATGGACATGGTCTGGACATGAAGCTCTGGTTGTATGAGCAGGCATGCCGGAGGCTGAGGCATGGACAGAGAAGCCAAGCATGAAGGGAGCCCCAAAGCTGTGCTGTGTCATCCAGCATCCTTCTGTTCTCGCAGCCAGTATGTCCCTGTTTTGATTCTAAGTCCGTTTGGGTTTCTGTCATTTGCTTTAGAAAGAATGATACATAATTATCCTTTATAAGGGCTGGGCATGTAGCTCAGTCGGTAAGCCGCATGCTGAGCATGCTCAAAGCCCCAACGCTGCATAATCAGGCAGGTATCAGGGACCTGTAATCCCAGCCCCTAGGAGGAGGAGGCAGAAGGATCCATGGAAGGTCTTCCCAGAGATATAGTGAGTTTGAGGTTACCCTAGGATGCATGAGACCCTGTTTCCAAAAAAGAAATTATCCCTTATAAAAAAAAAATCTGTTTATAACATCACAACAATAGAAAGCAAACTAGCGGGCAGTGCCTTAGCACAAAGGGTGAATGAGCGGGTGATAGAGGTCCCAGGACCAAGGACAGCACCCAGAACGCTCCCTGGGACAGCACCCAGAACGCTCAGGTCAGCGGTCCCAGGACCAAGGACAGCACCCAGAACGCTTATGTCAGGACTCACTCCCTCGTCTGGTTTCTTTGAATTCTCATAATCCTGTCAAAGTAGACCCAAGTTGTGTAGACGTAAAAACTGAGGCTCAGAGAGGACACAGCTTGCCTGATGCCCCTTAGCTGTAAAAAAAAATTCAAACCTGTGGTTGCTCTAGAAACGTTTGCTGAGTCTAACAAATGGTTTTATTAGAGACACATGCATGAGCTATTACTCATGTGTGCGAACACACACAAGCACACAAACACACACTCATGCATGCACACACATGCGCGCACACACACACACTCGTGCATGCATGCACACAAACACATACACACACTTAAACATGCCTGCACACACATACACACAACATGCATGCACATGTATGCACATGTGCTGTGCGCATGCACACACACACACACATATACACGCATGCACACACACATACAAAGACAACCTTTCCTAGCCCTACAACACCCATGGAATTTCAGTCTCTAAGGTTTCCCTGGCTACAGAGGCTTAGTTTCCGGTTTCCTCACTGGGCACTTTCAGGTAGGTTTGGAGGTGAGCAAGTCCACGCTGAGAGGCCCATGTAAAAAGGAGGGGGCGGGAAGTGCCAGGAAGGAGGGGGGAATTGGACCGAGCTGAAGCTTGGCACCGTGCCCTCTGCAGATGACCTGATGAGTATTTTGCAGAAATAATTTCATTAGCGTCTCTGGGAGACGAACAATTAGCAAGATGCTCTGACGCTTTAAAAGCTTAAGAGAAGGAAGAGGAAGCCTTTCTCACTCCCCGACCACAGCACCCCTTTCTGCCCCCACCCCACCTCCACCTCCATCTCTCATTCACACACACTCCATGTTTCCCTTGCACACTGTCACTCCCTCACGCACATACCTCTGCTCCCAGCCTAGCCAGCACACTCCTGGGCTCCTCACGGCTCACTCCCTCTTCCAGGCTCCCATCAGCCTGTGCTGGAGTTCTGCCCGTACTGCATCAATCGGTCCCCTGTGCTCTGATACTCAGACACCCAGGCCTGAAGCTTGGCACTGCTCCAGTCTTCCAAAGGCACTGCTTTTCTCTCCAACACCAGAGGGCAGGGCCAGGTAGGGCTCCTCTATTTGGATTGGTTTTGCTGCCAGGTCCTTGGACACTTCCAGCAGAGGTCGGAGGTCCCCTACGGCAATCTCAGGGCTAGTCTGGGAGGCAGAGTGGAGGCCAGCTCCTATCACCTGTCCTTGTGCTGGACTGTGTCCCTAGAGCTAGGCAGAGACTGGGGTTCACAGAAGCAAGATTTGTGTCAGCACAGAGGACATCCATTGCCTTATCCAACAGATAGAGATGGGACTCCAGATGCCTGGGTCAGTGTTTGTCCCTGACTCCAGCAAAGTGTCTTGGTCTTGGGGACACAACTCTTATATGTTGTGTGTGTCTTTTTTTTTTTTAAGAGATATCTTTTCTTTTTTAAAAGATTTACTTATTTATTATATGTAAGTACACTGTAGCTGTCTTCAGACTCACCAGAAGAGGGCGTCAGATCTCATTACGGATGGTTGTGAGCCACCATGTGGTTGCTGGGATTTGAACTCATGACCTTCCGAAGAACAGTCGGTGCTCTTCCCCACTGATCCATCTCACCAGCCCTGTTGTGTGTGTCTTTAGGCAGGAAAGGAACTCTGTCTAGCCAGCAGCTCCATTTGGGCAGCCCCCACTTCACAGGCATGGCTGGTGTAGACAGAGATCCTAAGCACGAGGCCTCAGCCTCATTCTTTATGGCTGACATCCACATTTTCCAGTGAGTCCAGGAAGGTGCTCTCCACGCAGACTGGATGGTCCCTTCGTGGAGATACCAGAACTCTCCCTTCAGAATAGCACAGAAACTTGTAGAACCTGAGTTTCTAGTCTTCCCCAAGTCTTCTGATTGGATGTTCAGACACCTTTGGGCATTTTGGATTGTTTGTGTTTAGAAGCTTTGCTTTTTGCTTTTAATATAAAATATTTATATTAATCCTTTGAGAAGTTCATACAGACGTACAATGTATTCTGACTAACTCCCGCCCCGTCCCCCCCAGATCTACTCCTCTCACTAAGAGGTCTCTGCTGGGCCCTGGAGAATTGGGACCCTGCATTCACATGAGTAAGAAGGGAAGTGGAAGCCATTTGCCTCGAAGTGGGAGACAAATGGCTCTAATAGCATGGCCCAACTTTCAAGGCCTGTGATGGTTTGTATGTGCTCAGCACAGGAGGGGCACTATTTGGAGGTGTGGCCTTGTTGGAGTGGGTGTGGCCTTGTTGGAGTGGGTGTGGCCTTGTTGGAGTGGGTGTGGCCTTGTTGGAGTGGGTGTGGACATTAAGACCCTCATCCTAGCTGCCTGGAAGCCAGTCTTCTCCTAGCAGCCTTCAGATGAAGATGTAGAGCTCTCAGCTCCTCCTGCACCATGCCTGCCTGGATGCTGCCCTGCTCCTGCCATGATGATGATGGACTGAACCTCTGAACCTGTAAGCCAGCCCCAATTAAATGTTGTCCTTAGAAGAGTTGCCTTGGTCATGGTGTCTGTTCACAGCAGTAAACCCTAAGACAAGGAGGAAGGCAGCTCACGGAGGATAGGAAAAGTCTCTTTTTATAATGCACGGATATACAAGCTATGCAAAACAGATACACAATGCCCCGTGTATTGAAATTTCAGACATGGTTAGGGAAAAACAATCTACAAAGGTTCCTTGTGGGTGACAAGAAAAAAAACAGACTGAAAAACACGCTCACCAGCAACAGGGGTGAAGATGTACAAAACACACTACCCATGCCCATGACTAATGACACACACATAAATAAACACACCAGCCCAACCCACACCCAGGATCACACACCCAGACACACATACAACACCCAGCCCACACCGAGATATGTACATACGAGCACGTGGATGCACAAGTATGCTGGTAATCATAGCTGGATATAAATACACATTCATATCACACACACACACACACATACACACCTCCCTCACACATATGCAGATATACTTGTCTGCAGCATACACAGGCATCAAGAGATTTCAACAGCACTGCCATCGTGAAGAGGAGACTGGGTTAGGATTTTAATAAGCTTTAAACAAATAAATATATAAAGCCCAGCTACCAGGAGCTGTGGGCTATTTCCCGCTGCATTCTGTCAGTGGTGCTCCTGGCCTCTGGCCACTCATGAACAGAAGAGACATGCAGCTGTCTTCACAAGTGGTCACTGTGCACATGTGTGTGTGTGTGGGGGGGTGTTCTTCTGAGATGACTGCATGCCCACGGCTGTGAAGGAGGAAGGCACCACCCACGCAGGCACACAGATGCAGCATCTGGGAGGCTTATGTTAGTGCAGGACATGGAGGGCAGAGGGCAGCGAGGGGTGTAAGGGCACACATGGATGACAACTGGACCCTCAGCTCAGCCTTCAGAGCATCACATTCAGAGCTTGCTACAGTGCAATAACATCAAGAAGTGCACACCGAAGCAGTCAGCGAATGGGTGGATGTAGACTGCAGAATCCCTCAGCCTCAGCCGGCCCTCTTAATTAGGCATTACACCTTGCCTGTAACCTGGGGAGCCTGCTGCTCATTTCACAGATGAGAAGATCAAGGCAGCCCTCTACCTCCTCTCTAGCCCTTGGCAGCTAAACCCAAGCTTTCTGGATCCCGGACTTCCTATGGAGCAAATCAACCAGCTCAGACTGACTTAGCTGTGACCTGCCCAGATCACTCAAGTTGAGCATTGCAGAGGCCCCTGTTGGAACCCAGCACCCATGAAGTGAGCCTCAAGAAAGATCCCCAATGCCTCCTCCCCACTTTCCACTCTACACCTCCTCTGTGCTCCCAACGCTTGACCCTCAACCTCTGCTTCCCAGGCCCCTGAGGCCCAGACAAACTCAGCAGCACAGAGCAGAACAACGATGCTCACCCAGCACAGCAGTCTGACTCAGCCCCTTGAGGGCTGGTGCATACTGTGTGCCAAGGTTAATTAAACTAGTAATTAGAAGGAGAGATGCTTAATCGATCTGGTTAATAAAATAACCCCCTCGTGGGAGCATGTGGGTGCTGTCACTCTGCTGGGCATTATGGGATCAGCCAAGCATAATGCTTCCTCTGTGACTGGCTCCTTCCCTTCTTGCTCTCCAAGTTCCGGAACAAATCCCTGGGTCCCCCCTGGGTCCTCCTGACGGTGGGATCTTGGAAGAAGCTTCAAGAAGCATCAGGCCTGAAGAGACAACTTGGGTGCTATGTGCCAGGAAGTTCAACAAGGTGATGGGTCCCTCAAGCTCTGTCTTCCCAGATCTAAGGAAGGCATTGGGGTTTTACAGGCCTCCCATGTCAGCTAGAATCATCTTATAGCCTGATCTGGATATTCTTGCCACTCCCTTTGAAGACTACTTCTGTTAGATCTAAACCTCATATTCAAAAATCACACCCTCAGCAAGTATCTTTAAAATTTTAATTTTTAATTTTACATATTTAACTTGAATACTTTGTTTTGTACTAGAGGAAGAGGGGGAAGAAGAGGAAGAGAAGAGGAAAAGGAGAAGGAAGAAGAGGAGGAAGAGGAGGAGGAAGAGGAGGGGGAAGAAGTAGAGGAGGAGAAGGAAGAGGAGGAGGAGAGGAGGGGAAGAGGGAGGAGAAGAGGAGGAAGGAGAAGAGAAAGAAGAGAAGGAGAAAGGAGAAGGAGGAAGAGGAAAGGAAAGAGGAGGGAGAAGAGAAGGGAGAAGAGGAGGAAGAGGAGGAGAAGGAAGAGGAGACTGAAGAGGAGGAGGAAGAGAAGGGAGATGAGGAAGAGGAGGAAGAAAAAAAGGAGGAGGAGGAGGAAGAGAAGGAGGAGGAGGAGGAGGAAGAAGAAGAGATCTGCCCAATTCCAGGCTTTCTCCAGGAAGACTGGCACACCCTTCTCCCCGCACATGTGGAGCGTGTGGACACGGCTCTCCAGGAGGCTTCCCTAGGTGGCCCTTGGTTACCTTACTGTCGCCTCCCTCCATCCCTTATCACCCAACAAAGATATGGACACCTGATGTGTTCTTCAATCTGATTTCACCAAGATGGAATTTTTCCAGAAGCGGGGAAGAGCCTCCGCTGAGCTGAGGAGCCCATGCTAGGAATGGCCTGGAGCCTGATGCACGGTATCTCCTCCACTCAACGCCCCCTCTCTGCTCCAGCTCCTTCCTGCCATCTAGTGCTCAGTGATGAGCGAGGACCAGGCCATGGCAGTGTCCCTTCCCTCTCCAGCACCATTGCTCAGACAATGCCCCAGTTCATGGAAGCCCGGTCATGGGTAAGGAGGGCCCTGCGGTGCCTGCTTCCACCCCTGATAGAGCTCTGCTCAAGCAGAGTCCTCGAAGGCCAGTGCTGGAGGGACAGGCCCCACTGACCTTGACTCTGGTGCCTTCTGGAGGGGAAAAGATGCTCAGCTCGCCTGGCACCTTGCCAGAAAGAAGGACCACTGATCTCCCAGCTCTGACAGCAGTGTAGGCAACCCTGCTGACGGGTCAGCACTGTGCCTAGGCAGTGTCACGGTTTCACCAACCCCTAGTGGCTCGTTAGATGGGGTCTGAGATCGAGTGAGTTTAGCAACCAGAGGAAGTCACACCGAGGCTGCAGCACGGCAGCTGGAGTCTGGAGCATTATCAGCTACCAGATTCTCAAGTCGATTTCTAGTCTAGAAGAAATGACATCGTGGCGCACATTGACACACAAAGAAAAAAAAGGAAACAAACGCAAGAAGCTAGTGAGAGAATGAAGGCAGGAGGAGGCAGGCCATGGGCTCAGCTCAGCCTCCTGCTGGTGCCAGCTGGGCGCTCTGGGGCAGGCCTCATCTCCATCAGAGCCCTGTCCACTCCCCTTATACATGCCCACAAGCACACTGCCCCCC
>JADRCC010256776.1:0-16021 GCA_019843855.1 Hylomyscus alleni | reverse complement strand
GGGGGGGCGGGGGCGCAGAGGCGCCGGCAGCCGTGACGAGGCGCTCCCGGAGCTGAGCGCTTCTGCTCCGGGCACGCATGGCGCCCGCACACGGAGTCTGACCTGATGTAGACGCAAGGGGGTTAATATGAACGTCCCTCTCGGTGGAATCTGGCTCTGGCTCCCTCTGCTCTTGACCTGGCTCACCCCTGAGGTCAGCTCTTCATGGTGGTAAGTCCCCGCATATGGGCGCGGTGCTGATGGATTTTTGGAGATGGGAGTGGGGACCCTACTGGTCGTGGAGACCCTCCCTGGCTGTTTCCCAATCCTGGCAGTTGTGGATTCTAGAACAACCGTGCCTTATCACAGCATCCTAAGCTGAACCCCTTTGCATTTCTCAAAAAAAAAAAAAAAATCATTTTAGCTTTGACAACTCCAAAACAATTCACATGCCCCACGAATGAGAGATTTAATGTTTGGTTGTTTGGAGCCAGCTGAGTGACAGCAAAAGCAGCCAATACCTTATTCCACTGAGAAATGTGCTAGCCTGAGCTGGACTTCTTGCAGCGATGTGTGTGTGTGTGTGTGTGTGTGTGTGTGTGTGTGTGTGTGAATTCACCTTAAAAACTACAACTGCCACCCCCACCTCCACGACCTCAAAAACTGCCTCAAGAGAAATCAATCCAGGCTGTTGGAGTTGTAGAACCTGAAGCCTGTGATTTTGTATTATTTCCCGTCCTTCCACATTCCTGGTGCTTCGCCCCAATGAAGTAGCCTCCAGGTAGAGACTATTGCCTCGATGTAAAACTACTGGGACTGAGGTACCCATGATGCTACCCTGCTCAAAACTGTCTTCCTAAAGTGTAACTGTTGCTGTCTTTGTATGCTGATCTGCCAATCTAGTAATCGCCTCCATCTCTCAACTTCCTGACCTTGAAAAGAGATGGAGTTCTAAGCTCTGCACCTTTCTTGTATACAAAATTCCAGAGCAGATATTAAAGTATTCTGAAAACAATTCAACAAGATTGGCCACACACCACACACACACACACACACACACACACACACACACACCACACACCACACACACGCACACGCACACGCACACACACACATTCTTTTGTATGTGACAAGGGTGAGGGTCTTAGCCAAACACAGTACAGGACAAAATCAATGGACTATTTAGTAGTTATCAGCATGCCAGAGAGAAACAGCGAAGAACTGATGGTAAGGGGAGCTCAGCTCCTTTCTAAACTCGTTGAACAGGAAGGCCTTTAGGCTTGACCTCCCTGACACAGGATCAAAGACTGATTTATCAGACTGATCATTTTTCAATAAAATGATTATTTCTGTTTCCATGTGTGTATAAACATTATTTACCGCTGCACACTTTGTCACACTGTTTCTCAGCTGTCACTTAAATGTTTTTTTTTTGTAAGTCACAGCTGCAGTGATTTTATGATCATATAAAATAATGGAAATACAAAAAAAAAGATATTCTTGTTTGGTCACTTTCAAAAGATACCTATGACAATTTGGATTGTGTAAGAGGCACCTTTCTAAACCTCTCACAACAAATGGAGAAGATGATGTAATTTTCAAATTTTTGAAAAGTTTCTTTTCAAAAAAAAAATACCTTATGGAGCTATAATGCTGATATTTCCAAATATTTAGTGTTCATGATAACAATAGAAAAGTTTTTTTTTTTTTCTTCCCAAAAGTTTTTATAAATGCCAAAAAGAGCCAGAAAAGGAAACCATTTTGAGATTCTTCAGTATGGAAAGAATAGCATGTTTGTAAGAAGAATGTAGCATTAGATCCCAGCAGGTGCTAATAGGATACATGCTGGCAGTTTTTGAAGACATTTAGGATCAACAAATGGGAGTGAAGAACTTCTAAAGGTCAGCTTCCTCCATAGCCAAAGGCAGACATATGGCATTGCAGAAAGCAATCTTCTTTGAAATTCTCTCTGTGTTCTCCCAAACACACTTGCCCCACCTCCTTCAAGCCCCATCTTCACAATGCTACTGCCTCTGCCTCCCTAGGCAAGGCATCATTTGGTGGCCTGAGCTCTGGGAGATAATCATCATTGTCTGGGGAGTAGCTTTGACCAGGTCATTGGCAGTGCTCCCCTTGCCTGCTTCTGCATTGAATGACAATCAAATAACCCCTGCCTTCTAATGTTACCAGGGAATGAGCAACTCATCCTCAATTAGTGCTTTAGGGCTAGTCTCCCGGGGAGCACCAAGTTTGGCCCATCTGTTAACAACTTTGCTTTTCTGTCGGCCTCTCCCAGGTACATGAGAGCTACAGGTGGCTCCTCCAGGGTGATGTGTGACAATGTGCCAGGCCTGGTGAGCCGGCAGCGTCAGCTGTGCCACCGACACCCAGACGTGATGCGTGCCATTGGCCTGGGTGTGTCAGAGTGGACCGCAGAGTGCCAGCACCAGTTCCGCCAGCATCGCTGGAACTGCAACACCCTGGACAGAGATCACAGCCTCTTTGGCCGGGTCCTCATTCGAAGTGAGTCGCCTTCTCCTGGCCCTCCCTGCACCTGTACTCAAGCCCCGCCCCTATTCTCTCCCCGCCCCCGACTCGTCCTTAATGGCGCCCAGTTCAATATTTTCCATAGAATGTAAATTCCACAAGGGCAGAGACTAGCCTGTACTATTTGCACTATGATTGTTGACTGTGCGTTGTAGGTACCATTCATTTGTTACGATGACTGACTAGATAAACTTGGAGTGAGAACCTATTGCTTTTTCGGCTACCTTTTAGGCAGTAAAAATATTTATGAAAGAAGACTAACGATTCTGAATTCAGAGACTTCTTTTTCTCTTGGAGATTTAAATTTTTCCTATTTAGGTAGTAAGAGTCATTAAGTATCTGGATAGCGAAAGAAACTCAAAGCTAGTGATCTAGTAGCATTTAACTAGAGAAAATGAATTAAAATCAATTTTTACTTTCAAGTAATATTCATCCACTAAACTGTTGAGAGAAGTCTTCCTCAAGAAATAACTCTGCCCATTCATTAGTGGGAAATTTGACTAGAAATACAACAATTTATGTGTAAAGACAGAGACAGAGAACTTTACACTTGTTTTTGCCCACCCAAGTCCCTCCCATTCCCAAGAAAATCATCCAGGCTGCGCACTTGGTAATGCTTAACAGAGGGTGTTTCTGTCATGTCATCCGTGTAGCCCTAGGGTTTTATGAGGCCAAATGCATAAATGAATGTCTCTAAAATCCCCCAAGGGCGTAGTCCTCTCACTCTTAGAGTCTCCCTAAAGTTAATTTGTGTGATATTCTGCAATTTATTTCTCTCATTTAAGAACTATACTCTTATGCATTCCTTTTAGAGTTTCGATATGACATCGCAAATTTTTGAAAGGGTAATAGCAAATGTCAGCCTCGTGGAATTTTAGGACTTTTCCTAGGGTAGGTCACCAGTAAATCAATTAGCGCTGGACCTTGTCAATGAAAATTTGCAAATGTCCATGGTAATTCACCATAGACTGTTCTGCTTGTAGGTTTTTTCCTCATTAAAATAGATCAATACTTTCCAGTTAGGTTAAATTTGAGGAGCTTCTCATTTATACAATGTTAACCTGTGGGTCCATGAAATCCTTTGCTTATGGGGGTAGGGGGTGCAAAAACCAGCCTTGAAATCACAGACGAAAGGAAGCAATTTAAATGTTTAAAAAGGTACTATTATTACTGGGCAGGGGGTGGGGCGTGTGGAGGTAAGGAGCCGGAGTTCAGGATTTAGTTCTGTCTTTAGACTGTGGGTTCCAGAGAGTCAATTCAGCCTTCTCTTGCTGAGCCATGCCGCTGACCTAAGAGGAAGCAGCTTCAATAAATGATCCAAAAGATGGCATCTCTTCCAAACCTGACAGTTCATTCATAGAGTACTTTGTGGGGTTACTAAGAGAGAAGAGATGGTAGCAGCAGAAAACAGAGTAAACTGACGTAGTCTGAGGCCTCAGATAAATAAGGGACTCCAGCTGGTACTTCCTACAGCTGATGCTGAGCGCTTGCTGGGATGCTCCAGGATTAAAACACTCACACCACACTCTTTCTTTCTACCCTTCGCAGAAAGTCAACTCCTTTCCAGACATCTCTGCAGATCCCAGAGACTGTCAGTGATGATTCTGTATTGGTTTGCAGAGGGGCTGAGTTTGGGCTACCAGCCTGGAAATAATCATGAAATTCCAATGAAGTGATCCAAAGACTTCTTATGGTTAATTACTTAGAGGGAAATTTCAATCTAGGGTTGTGAAGAATTCTCCGTTAGGAACCTAGATGTACCTTTTGATGATCAGGGAAGATAAGGTGAAGGGTAGATTGATGGAGGGAGGTCGTCATTGCTAAAACCCCCGTGATTATAGGGACGTAGAGAACGCTGACCACATGTACCCTGGAGTCCCAGAGTAAAACAGAATAACGTTTTAAAGCATTTGAAATTTACTCTTTCACAGGTAGAGGAGAAACCCAAACAGTCTTTTAAGTAGATACCTCTGAAATTCTAGAATAGGTTAAAAAACAAAGAGAGATTAGAGTTCATCCTTGTAAGTTTCAAGAGGAAAAGACAAAGGACGATAAGACAGTAGATAGAAGATAAAAGAAGTGGGTTTGTTTTTGTTGTTTGTTTGTTTGTTTGTTTGTTTTTTAAGAGTTGGGCAATCCATGACCCTCAAGAAACTCTAGCTCAGGGTTTTACCTTCCCAGGTAAAACCCTCCCAAAGGAAGCAAACCCTTCCTGCCCACCCAGTTGACATTGCTGGTTCATCTCCATTCTAAAAAGACAGTAGTTTGAGCGGTAGCACGCCCTATCAGCATTTAGAATTAGGATTTAATTTCAATTTGTGATGATTAGAAAAAGAATCAGTTTTTCTAAGAAGCCCATGATCAAGTTTTGTTCTGTTATGAAGCCAGCTCTTGCAATGTGCTACTATTTCACACATAACACTTCAGTGAATCATCCAAAACACTTAACTGGAAACATCTCAAGCCCACATCTGCACGTTACCGCAACATCTGGAGGCAAAACAGAAAAGTCATGTGCAACATGTTTATTTAAGTAAATATTATTAACGAATGTGTTTGACTAATAACAAATAATGAAATTTCCTTTGGAATTTTTTTTTTTTTTAGAATTATTGAAAACTACTGGGTTTTTTTGGTATGAGTCAACAAGTCAGTGTGATTGTTTACCAGTTACATGAGGGATGGTTTTTGCATCTCAAAAGCCTCTCCAGTGCTTTCAGAATACTGCGTGTCCCTAGCATGCTATGATCCACATCCCCCATGCTTTTCCTCACTTAACAAAATTTCTCGCTCCAACTATAAGATCAATGGTAAATACATTAAGCATGTATGATTATTTCTCATATATGCTATCTATAAATAAAGGATCCTGGATTACAAATCCCGAGCTTGGTTTTCAATGATAAAACAGATAACTATCAGCAAGGACTATTTTAAAACAATAAAAACGAATATATAGTGAAGGTGTTATTTATCTAAAAGCCAGTAGGTAAAAGTAAGCCAGATTAGTCACCACCTCTCAGGATTCTTTTTTTCACCCATGTGTAAGCCTTACCGCATTAGCTAGGGCTTTGGAAACAGTTCCTATGAGCCCCTAGACCTTGAGGACCAGAGTCTCAACCACATGACTTGCTAAGATATCCATCTAAGTGATTATCCCTAGAAATAATCGTTTCCCTTTTTGATGGCTAGAGTTTTGGGGAGAGAGAGAGACTCCTGAAGAGCGGAGGTGAGTGCCATTTAATATTGTGTAGGTTTTTAATAATAATGGTTTTTAATAATGAAACTAGCAAAGCAAATTTTGCAAGGGATGCACACCAAGCTGTAGCAATGAGTGGCACATGGAAACGAGCAAGGCTTCCATGTGGAAAACGTGCGCGGTTCTCCCAGCTGTGTGGTTCAAAAAGTCACACCGGTCTTGACAGATTGAATCGACAAACGCTTCTCTGCTTTCTGCCTTGCCTTGGCATTAGCTCGCCCAGCTTCTATTTTGATTGTTAATATATTTGCTGCAGCAACCATTAATAAAAGGCCATGCTAGTAACAATGAAATACAGTTCCACTTGAAAAATGAGGTGCACCCAGACCCTAAAGAGCCTTATATCTGTCACTCCACCACAACACCGTGTTATGAGTTACTACAGATTATTAAAATAATTTAATGTAGTTATTGCACTGAAATATGTACCTCTCAGCCTGTAAGGGAAAGTAGGCTGCTCTCTAATAAAGAACAAGTCTAAGAAAGCCCCCAAAGGGTTCTTGCCCAAGTCTAATTATAGGCGGTAAATTTGTTTCCTTCCAGAAAAACCAAAGCAAAAGCTTTTCACTGTCTCTGACCCGATACCAATGATTAGTGCAGGTGTTCCAGAGGAAAGGAAAAATCACCTTAGTAGTTAGACACAGTGTGCAACTCAAGGATATTGCGTATCACCTTCAACAATATTTCAATTACTCGTGAAAGCTAATGGCAAGCCAGCTGTCCAGTGTTAATGCCAGGGGCTGGAGGCTGACTGAATTCTCTTCCCACCCTAGCTCCGATATTTCCTAGATTTCAGTATTTCATTGCCGGTAAGTTAAATTTGCCTTAGTCTCCTCAGAAATGCCTAGAGGTTTGGGAGTGTATTTGTTCGTTGTGACCTTCAACTTTTGGGTTCAAGCAGTCTTTCACCCCATCCTCTGGAATAGCCAAGACGACAACTACACCCAGTAATGTCCGTCTTGGTAGTTTTTTCCCAAGCTGTTGATATCATGACTTCCAGACCTTGCAATGGAATGAATGATAGAACTGTAGAATTCAGGCTGTTTTACAGATGGAGAAACTAGGGTGACTTGCACCAGCTCTGCTCTTCAGGGACATCTAGCTAAAATATGGTTTGCTGAAACTAGGAGCAAGGCTATCTTTCATCTTTTCTACTCTGTATTAAGGAAGAGTTGCCCAGTAGACATTTAAGTGGACCACATCATCCACTAAATGTAAGGGACTCATATTAAAGAAATCGCCCAGGATCTAGCAAAGAGCTTCGGGAGGTGAAATACCAAGCAATTCAACCCATGAAAGCCGTGCAGAACCCTTGGAGAGATGTTCTCTGACTGCTTTTAAGAAAAGCATTTTTGTTTCAGGTAGTCGGGAATCGGCCTTTGTTTACGCCATCTCTTCAGCTGGCGTTGTATTTGCCATCACCAGGGCCTGTAGCCAAGGAGAATTAAAGTCCTGCTCCTGTGATCCAAAGAAGAAAGGAAGTGCCAGGGACAGCAAAGGCACTTTCGACTGGGGTGGCTGCAGTGACAACATTGACTACGGGATCAAATTCGCCCGCGCCTTTGTAGATGCCAAGGAAAGGAAAGGCAAAGATGCCAGAGCCCTGATGAATCTTCACAACAACAGAGCCGGGAGGAAGGTATGGCCTGCCCCCCTGCTCAGCTGAGGACCCTACGGTCCTGTGACTCCCTGAGACCCATCTTATCTTAAGATTTCCTAGTCGATTAAACGCTGGGCCGTCTGAGTTTCCCATTGACTCTCTGGCCCAGCACCACTTGTTCTAAAGAGTACCACCCATTGGGCTGAGACACCCACCCAGGCCCCACCTTCTTTCCCACAGCTGTGCTCAAGAAGTCCACCCATTGCTTTGAACGGTGTACTGAGTCAAGTATGTTATGGTCCTTCTGGATAGTGTAGCATCCAGGCAAGAGGTATCACCTGATATTTTGTTCTTCAGCCCATATAGCAATAGCATCTTGAACACTTGTATGGAGCATTGATACCCATCGTATCTTCTCCCAGATACTCCATGAAAACAATTCACTGGGCATGATGGGTTGGATTCTCCTAAATTCAGGGGTACCCTCTTTTGGAGCCAGATTTAACACTAGCTATAGAGCTTCCTTTTTAGGTTTTGTACTGGCTGAGTAAGAGAACTATAGAAATATCCTATCCTTTCATACTGAAGAACCTCATAGTCTACAGGAATCTAGTCTTCCATTACCTTCAAAAACCCATTTGGTGGATGAGGGAACTGAAGACCCCTAAGACACTCAGCAAGAGTTGGTAGGGCTAGACCGCAGCTTTAACTCCTGGGCCAGGGTACTTCACCCTAGGACTAAACTGCTTCAACGTCTGTGTTCAGATGCGTGAATGAGGTAGGGCTGTTTAGGGGGCAGGAGTAATAGGAGAACCAGAATGTTGTTATCTGTGTCTTTGGACAGGAAGTGGAAACTGGATGAGATAAACAAATATTTGCTCTTAACCACTATAAGATAATCTAACTGCCAAAAGGAAACAGAGGGCCAAAGTTGTCTTTTGTCAATGAAACATTAAATATGCCTGATATTAATTTGTAAAGAAAGATCAGCATAAAATTCAAAGATGCAGAGGCAGGACTGATATGAAAAAGGAGAGGAAAAGAAGAGAGATCAATTTGGGTGTGATCCTTTGACTGGGCTCCTGAGAAGGACAAATCTCATTTGAAAAGAAGTTGGGGGAAAGGGACTCTTACTTAGCCGTATAAAATAGAGTAGGTGTGATCTGCGTTGTTTGCAAATCATACTTCTAGACTTAAATATTCACAATCTTTATTTGCATGAAGTTGTGAACTTAGTGTGACCCCTGCAAAGAATATAGATAGTGGCTGGGCAATCCTACAATTGGTAATTGTTGTTTGTGCAATGGTTTAGATGAAAATAATCGATACTGGTCTTTGTTTTGCCATCAATAGAGCACACGTAAGTTACAGAATGTGGTGCCTTTAATAATAATGCCCTGTTTAATTATTTGAATGGAGTATTTTAACTTGATTCCTCTATTTCTATACACTACATTGTATCCAAAAGAATGTTCTTATAATGTCTATTCATTAGACATTGAATAGCTCTAATCTTCAAAGTAATAGGTCTTTGCTATTATATGCTAGGTCCTACATAAACAAGTGTTTTAATGTAAATCACGTGACTGTTCACTGCCTAGAGGTGAACAGCTGTCGGGCCTCAGATATTCTCCTGCCTACTCCTCAAAACTTCTGAGGCTACTTTTGATTGGGATAAAAGTGCACACATTGCCTTTTTAAAATGTGGCTTTAATTAATGGTGGGTGGGCAGACTTTCTCAAGGAGAGGCGTGATGTCAGTGAATATGAACTTTAATGAGAGCAAATGTATTGAGATAAACATGCGTCTCTAATTCTCTTCTTGCAGTCATTAGACCCCCAATTCGTACTCCCCTTTCTTACCAAGCAGAAGATCTGTGGAATCAAAATAAGAACAGGCTGGGCAGTCCTCCTGAGCAAAGTTTCCAAGTGGCCCAGCTCTAGAAATGCCCAGCCTCCCAGGGCTGACAGCAACATTGAGTTTTTAGTCTTTCCCAAATTGTCTGATCTGAGCACAAGCTACCTTTAAAAACTCAGAGTAATGGTGGGGGTGGGGAGGATAACGAATTTTATTTGAAAGAAAAGTCATTTGTCCCAAGACATATCTGTTTAAACAATGCTAAGTCACAACCCAACACTGCTGTCCACATTCCCCCCAATTTCCTTCTCAATTTCCCCTAATAACTAAAGCTTAATTAATTTATTATGACAGCTGGACAGAGCACCCTCATGTGTTTCTATTTTATAATCTAAATTTGCATTATCATTCATTCTAAACATTTCTAAGAGATTTTATCACTGTTTTTTTTTTTTCATTCTTCCACATTCACTTGAGATTGGCTTTACATTGAATCTAGTCTCCTGATTCCAAATAGAGCTAGTAACTAAGTTCATTGGGTGTAAGACTTTTCTCTCACAGCTTCCCCAGGTCACTCTTTGTAGGTCTGAAGAAGCCACACTATGAAAAGCAGAAAGCTCTACTAAGTTTTAGTGAATGACCAGCAAACTACACCTGGTAAAGAGCTGCTATTTGTTCCCATTCCTGAGCTTGTGAAGGGCTTTTAAATTATTATATGTCTGATTTCTTTTCTAAGAAGAAATAATCACAAGTTCATTAAACTTCCCTAAGTGAACCTAAGATAGACTATCAATCTAATCAAATACTGCCCTTCAAGGACTCTAGAAATTTCCAGAAGAATATTAATTTCCATAACAGATGTCTTTAAACATACTTACAAACCATGTCTCTTGTTATATATAAGTACACTGTAGCTGTCTTCAGACACACCAGAAGAGGGTGTCAGATCTCATTACGGATGGTTGTGAGCCACCATGTGGTTGTCAGGATCCGAACTCAGGACCTTTGGTAGAGCAGTCAGTGCTCTTAACTGCTGAGCCATCTCTCCAGCTCGAAACCATGTCTCTTGTTATGGTGAAGGTAGAAAGAACGTGGAAATTAATATTAGACTCACCCGAGGATTTATCTTGCAGTAACAGTGGCTTTGCTCACTGGTTTAGTCAGATGAAATGTTAAATGAAATAGATATGCAAAGCATAAGGAAACAGCTCGGGCCTCTTATGTGTAGTAGGTGCTCAGCAAAAGTGTTTTGCACATCAGTGGAGTCAACATTCTTGATAACTCAGGTAAGAGAAGCTGGTCAAATCTCAACTGGAACTGTTACATAGGATTTAATCAGTTATTCTGTCTACAGACTCATCTTCTGTACAATCTAATGCCCTAATAAAACAGGCATAGTTTTGCTAATTTCAAAGGTCTTTTGAGGTGTTTTATAATAGGGTCTTTCCAAATCTTACTAGACATAAAAAGTAGTGTGAGTATTTCTAATTTTCAGGTGAAATAATTACCCTCAAGGGGATAAGGTGACTAACCCAGGATCACAGGAGAATGACATGCTGGGCTTAACGTTCAAACACAGCTGTGTCTACCTATAGGCATTGTCCAGAGTTTCATATTGCCTGTATTTCTTAATTCTCTAGAAAAACAAACAGTATTTCTATATTTCTTTTAAAAACTAAAAAGCACAAGAAACACAAGTTTCTCTCCTTGGAATGTGGCTTTGCTGGTGACGTTTTCCCTTGTGTAGCTTTATCTCAAAGACTCTCTACAAGGAACATGAGGTTAGTCATTGTTTTGGTTTAAATTTTTTTACTTTAAAATTTTTTTCATACAATCTATTTTGTTCATAAATTCCAATCCTTCAATTCCTTCCCCCCCCCCCCCCCCCCACCTTTTTTTTTTTCTCCTTTATAAGAAAAAAAAAAAATCAAAACCCAAAAGGCCAGCAACAACAAAAAAATAAAATGTAGAGACCATTTTGTATCTGTCAACCATTCCTGAGTGTGATGCATTCCCTGGAGAGCTGGTGAGATGCCCCGTGTCAGTGCATCCCAGAAAACTATTTTTCCTTCTTCCGGGAGGTAGCAATCACTAATACCTTCTTAGCTAGAGGTGAGACATTGTGCTCACCCTTGTTGGGTCTATAACATCCTAGACTTCAAGTTTACCTCAAAATTATAGTAATAAAAAATAATATGGTATTGTAATAAACTACCAGAATACGTATTGCAATAAAAACAGAAACATTGGTGAATGGAATAGAATTGAAGACCAGGACATAGCTCCACACACCTAAAGACACCTATTTTTAACAAAGGCTCTTAGGGAACAGTTGATTTTAACAAGGAAGTAATGTCTTTATATTGAAAACATGCCATGGGTCATTGTGAACTCAGCTTAACCAATTTGATCTCACTTGAGAGATTCATAGAATTTCAACAAATCACCCTGCAAGTCCTAAAGCACTATGTGTGGCAGGATTGCTCAAAAGGGAATATGTCAGACTCCCTAAGGCAACACATTTGGGGGTATTGAGTCAGATAAGAAAGTGAATATGGAATAAAAAAGCACACAACCATAGGAAACTAACTTTTAGTCAGAAAGATGGTGGTACTTCAGTACAAGACAAGCCACACCCAATTAGTATATCAGGGTAAGGTCTGTAAGCTGGGGAGATAATTGTCACACACACACACACACACACACACACCACACCACATGAAAGCGACAAGGTGGAGATAAGAGATTTCCCATAGAGATGCGCCCTTCAGGATTAATGGAATGTAAGACATAAAGGTGAGGGATGACCAGGCTTCTGTTTCCATAGAGGAGTCACTGACAGAGTTAGTGGGAGAAAAAGTTGGACACATATCTTTGCCACATCTAGAAATACTTTAATACTATGCTGAGCTATTTGGATGTCACTGGAAAGACACTCAATGCTTGAGTTCAATCTTTATGCATTTTTTCAATTCTTTTTAAGTTTGCTTCAAAAAAGTAATAAGTATCAAGGGTCAAGCCTTTTATAATATATTTGAATTGATGATTAAAATAGATTTATTAGAAAGATTGCAGGATTTCTTCTATCTCCTTGAATTTCATGATTAGTTTTAAGTATAAATGTCAGGACTGTTGGAGTTGGCTTTCTGACAGTAATGAATTGTAAAACAGAACATGTGGCAACTTTGCTATGTAGATATTTGTAACAATAAAGGTTAATATTGTCTGTGAGGGATTTCTAGCTATAAATGTCAGCTTGACTGGGGCAATATGGAAAGCAAGATTCTCTAATATTGATCACAGCTTTGGACAGGCATTGCCATAGAAAACAAGATACTCACACATACACACCAGGTATCAAGAAAACTAAAAAGTTAGGTACCATTGCTATTACATTTTGCGTGTGAGGAGACATAAATATAATAAGGCAGTCAGAACTGAAGTGATCTGAAATCCTGCTTTAGTTGGTACCCTGCATTTTGTAGAGCAGGGCCTTCTGGAGTGAAGGACTCCAGCATTCTGCTCAAACAAGTTTCAGTTAAAGACTAGGAAGAGAGAATACCAAGGCCCTGAAGATGGTCCACTGGAGAGCTGGGGCAAACACTTAGTTCACCCACGGGAAATGCCTCTAAAGCAAACAGAAAATCCACGTTGTATAATGTGTAAGCAGAACCTTAAGGAGAAAATCAAAGTTCTAATAAAGATATATACATATATAAATAGACACCCCCCCCCCATTATCACTTGAAATAGGTAATAAACAAATAATGGATCTGACTTCAGAGAGCTGGAATACTATGAAAAGGAAGCCCTACTCTTTAAAAGGAAGAAATATCAACAGGCAAGGGAGGAATGAAACCAAACTGTACCACTGCAGAGCCAAACTGTCTTCACCTCCTCTTCATCCTGGCCTTGCCAACAACAATCCTGAGCATCTTTATAGTGCACAGCAGATCAGTGCTTTCCAGTCGCTCTCCTTAGTTCATAACATTGAAAGCCCAGATTCTGAGAACTCAAGAGTAAGCAGCCAGCCTCTGTCTCATTAAGTCAAAAGTTAGTATGAATTTGCTACACTCTATGCCTCCTTATGTCATATGAATCTAAATCCGGCCAAAATCAAAGCTCTCAAACAGCGGGTAACTCTTAACAGGCTTACTTCCAGCTCCACGGAGGTTCAATTATTAGAAAATGTGTGCTAGAGCTGCATCATTTGTCAACTAGAATTATTGTGTATTTGGTAATGTTAAGGCTCATAAATACAAATTGCACACCTTATATTTTCTAGCTAAGCCAGCCCACCTACAGTCACTGTTTTTAGTAGACAACAGATCTGAAGAAATCATAGTGCCTTATTGAACTTGATAAATGTTTGCACAAGCTAACCAAGTGCACCTTTTCTAATAAACATCTCTTGCTTCCCTAGTTCCAGCACATGTTCAGTTGAAGGATATAAATTGTTTCAGTATTCAGTAACTCCTATCTTAGAGATGTGAGTCTGTCAAAAGGATTTAATTGGTAATAAATGCACTTGGCTCTGAGCCAATCTGGAAATTAAATAATGTGTTTTTAATGTGTGTTTCCTCAGGAAAACTGATAGGGCCCAAAATATGTTAGCTGCTTTGTGGAATAGAGCTAACTAAAAACTGAAGCACTGACGTGTCTTCAAGCGCTTTAGTTCATAAGCACTCAGCAAGTAGAGGCCAGAAACAAATTATGTATTTGATTTCTAAGGCAAGGCCAATTGATCATTGGCAAATATTTTATATGGTATAAAGTAGATGGCCTTTCTGATTGGAAAATAATTAGTATGACACAATTCAGGGTCTATAAGCTTGGCAAAATAAATGCCAAAAAATTCTTGTATTTTTTTTAAAGACAATCTAATGAAGCCACCCTAACAGTTCTTTCTGTTCCATTTTTATAAAGGCTGATGTAGGAAACCTTCTCCTGGAGAGAAGTTGGTTCTTATCATTGGCAATATAATTCTTTTCAGAATATTCTTAAAGATGTAGACATTACATGTCAATAAGTGTGGGATTCACTAAACCTAAGGAGTGTGTACACAGACAGGGCTTCACAGATCCCAGAATGAGAAGAGTAGCAAGGGACTTAGTGTGAAGCCTCGGGTGTCCTACTGCCTCCCTGAGGGCCCTGCCTCTAGGGGTTCAGCATCCTCTTCTGTAACATAGCCATCATGATATGCCTTACATGCTGTGCGGGTTGAGTGAAAGAGCGACTTTAAAATGCTTAACATGGTCTGACACGAAAGAAGAAACTAATGAATAGTATGCCTCTTCACTATACTCTGGTAGCAGGCGGGGCAAAGAAATAGAAACTGGACTCTTCTACACAATTCAAGCATAGCCTTCTATAGTTCTTTCTCCCTTTTAACATTCAGAATTTTGTCTCTGCCACACAGATTGCTAACATCTATAATTCCTTTTTTATAGAAGGTAGTTTAAAATGTTAAATTCTAAAAGTAGAAAATAAGACTCTAAGTTAAAAAAAAAAACTTTAAAATGCCCAAAACCAAATATGCAATGGTTTCATAAAGTTATGCTAAGTAAGATTTTTAACACTGCAACCTGTTCAAGAATGTTAGAAAAAAACTGAAATAATAATGTTCTTTGTACTAGTGACACCAAAAAAAAAAAAAAATGCAGCTGTCCTAGGGAGTTTTCTACATCTGTCCTTCTTAAACTAGCACCTGAGCAACCTTGTAGTGACAGGGTACCAAAGAGGAGAAAAATCAGGTGGGATTCAGACATGCAGAGGCAGAGGGGGTCATCAGAAATCGTGCTGACCAGTTTGGTGATATAAAGATGCATCAGAACTGTGTGATTGACCGGAGATACCCAACACAGGATTGTCCCAATGACCTTCAGTAAGGTTCAAAGGAAGAAAGAGAACACAGGAGCTCCTAGGAGAAATTTCAAGAGACAACAGAGAAATTGAGACCTAACTGTAGGGTGGCATGAGTCTGAGATTGTGAATGAGGTTGTCAGTCTCACATTGGAGAGAAAATCATTGCAATTGATTCTTTCTCAAAAGAAAGACTACAAAAGAAGAAAACTCTGTGTGTAATTGTGTGTGTGTGTGTGTGTGTGTGTGTATACAAAAGTGCCAAGCTGGGCAGTGAAAAGTGTGCGCATTAAGATAGAAATGACTTACAAGTAATTCAGGGATGGGAGGAGACCTTTTACAAAGCTTAATCAGTCTTCTCAAAGAGATTCTAGAAAACAGTAGCATCTATAAATAAAAGTGGAGGCCTAGAAATACTGCTGAAGAGGGACAAGCAATCGGAAGAGGAAACTAAATACATCTTCCAAAAGTAAGCAAAAGCCCCAAATGATAAATAGAATTTAAGGAGGTCCACAAACAACTCCCCACTTCGCACAGGTTTGACACCAGGCACCAAATGAGCAGATAGATCAAAGAAACATTTCAATTTCATTGTAGCACAGTGCTTCCAAATAGACCCCTGATGTGGGCTCTGTAGGCCTTTCAAAGGCTAGGCATTTAAGACCAGTCAGGAGATCCCTGACTGTGAGGGCTGGCCATAGTATGTTTCTTTAGTAGGCTAGAAGGAAGGAAAAGTCTTTCCTTCAAACTCACCAGTTGGATAGGTCATTTTTCCCTACGAGGGAGAAAAGAACAAGAGGTGAAAAGAAACAGAAATGTTACTGTAATGCGTTTTTTGTTTTGTTTTGTTTTTTGATTTTTGGTGTTTTTTTTCCCCTCAAGAAGCCAGGAAGAAAATTCTTTGAGAAAAAAAAAAA
>JADRCC010256770.1:0-21207 GCA_019843855.1 Hylomyscus alleni | reverse complement strand
TTTTTTTTTTTTTTTTGGTTTTTCCAGACAGGGTTTCTCTGTGTAGCTCTGGCTCTCCTGGTACTCACTCTGTAGACCAGGCTGCCCTCGAACTCAGAAATCTTTTATTGTCTGCTTCTTCATGCCTCCCTCCTAGCACCTGGTCAGGGAACCAGTCAGCCTCTTTGCATAACAGAGGTTCCCAACATCTATGAGCTGAGGTTTTCTTTCTCTGGCGACTGTATTCTTTTTGATCTAGTTTCTTGTGCAGGAACCACATGACTCAGCTCTGCTGGCTGATAAACCAGTTCTCTGCTCTCCTAAACTGTTTCCTTGAGTGTGTGTATTTCATTCCTAAATTATTTTCAAAAATGGGTTTTTGCTAAATGTTTGGTGCCTTATGTAGCATGAGTTTTTAATCTATTCCACTTTTTGTTCCCGGTGGGTTATGCTTCCAGACACTTGTCCAGGATAACTTTGGATTTGAGAATGAAACACACACACACACACACACACACACACACACTAGCTTACTTTTAATATGCAGTCTAGCTCAGTGGTTGGGCACTTCTAATCCTCTGCTTGCTACCCTAGGCCCGATCAGGGAAGCAGCCAGTGGCTACTTACCAGATATTTCGTATGGCTCCTTGGCTTTATCTCCTGTACTCTTAAGTCCATTTGTATTTCTCTCTTTACTCATGGTGATTTCTTTCTTCTCTCATCTGCATCCTATCCCTCACAACTCTAATAGTCTTGCCCTGTCTCCCTTTGTTCAGCATTGGCTGCTGGCATTTTTATTGATTGATCAAAAATCAATTGGAGACAAGGACCTTTAGTATTTGGACATACAGATTTCTGATTGAATCACAGCATTAGAAACAATCTCCAACATGCCAGTCCTTGGATTTGCATGGCAAGTAATTTAATCTCAGATCCACCCTCAACCCACGACATCATTCTTGAAAAGCCTTTTTTGTCCTGGAAAGGGTATACTGTCTGCCATAATGAGCTGTAAGTATTCATCGTAAGGTGCAAGTTGAAGATAATCAGAAGATTATGCTTTCTCTGATGTTTAAATTTTACTCCCTACTTAAGCATTTATTCTACTTAAGCATTAGGACTTTTATTTCCTCTGTCATTGGAAACATAGAAATAGCAAATATTCACAAATCCAACAACCACAGAATGGCAAAAAGGGTGCTATGCTAGGAATCACTCCAAGATTATAAAAATTCCAGAACAATACTGATCCACTGATATCGTTAATGATGACTCAAGACTCAAGACAGAGAAGTGGGGAAACAGAAACCTCCAAGGTGATTGTAAAATTGTGGAATTGGCAACCCATGGTAGTATGATAAAAAGTTGATAGAGAGCGGCTTGTCACCATTCAATGTAGTTAAAACAGGGATGATCTAAGACCTCTCTATCTGCAGGGTGAGCCAATGTTAAAGGATTTCATCTTAAACTGTCATCATTTCACCTATCTCTTTATGGTTTGAAGCCCAGTTGGTGGCTTTGTAATGATTCTTTAAAGAGAATGCAGCACGAGTGTTAAGAGAGAGGCACTCAGAAGTGTCAAGATTCAGCTGAGGGAATAGATGTGGGATCCTCAGAGAAGGGCAATGGGGAGCAAGACATGGCCAGGTGTTGCTGTGGATGCTTCCGTGGGCCACTCTGATTATTTTAAAATTTTTACTGATTCATAAAAACATGAAATGAATGCATATTAGTGCTATGACACATTAACAGTCGATGCATTTTATAATGTTTAAATCAGATTTTAAAATCTCCTTACTATTTCTTCTTATTTCCAACTATTTTGATTGGTTACTTGGGAGTTTCACACAAGGCATCCTGCTCGAATTTCTTTCTCGGCCTTCCCAGGTCCACCAACCCCATCCTTGTGATCTCCCAAAAGAAAGAAAAAGAAAAAGATAATAAAAGAAATAAAGAAAAAATGCCATGTCCAATTTGTGTTGCTCATTTACTCTCCGGAGCATGGTCAAAGTTCCAGCAGCCAGCTCCTTAAAGATAGTGAGTCCTTCCTTACACCCACTTTTGGCAGAAGCAATCCACTGTGAAGAGCTACCTTTCAATATCTCTACACAGTTTTTAGAGTTCTCTTCAATGGCTTTTTGCCTAGACTGCTGCTTTTCTGGGTGCTGGAGGGTCTATAGAGGGGGTGGGGAGAGAACTTTACAGAGAAGCTCTTTATATTTTCCACTTTCAAGTGTGAGTCTGCCATCATCAAGACCTTTACAAAAGAAGCCCCCTTGCCCTTTAGAGTCAGTGGCAGCATGGATCATAGAACTTCCACATGAGTCTGGCTATAGTACAGGCCATAGACATCCACATGTCCTCTGCTGTCAGCATGGACCTTGGACCCTGAATTTCAGCATGGTCTTCAGTGGCAGCACATGCCACACATATCAATAGAGCACTCAGCCATTACACCGACTATGGACAACAGAATGGCCCTTGGTGGTAGCAGAGGCCTCAGTATCCACATGACTTTTGGTGGAATCATGGTCCATGGACATCAGCATAGCTGCAGTCCTCATGACTTTTTTTTTCTTTTTTAGATATTTTCTTTATTTACATGTCAATTTCTCCTTCCCAGTTTCCCCTCCAAAAAACCAACCAACCAAACAAACAAAAACAACAAGAACAAACCCCTGTTGCCACCCCCATCCCCATGACTGCCACCCCATCCTCTCCCACTTATTGGCCCTGGCATTCCCCTACCCTGGGTCACAGAACCTTCACAGGGCCAAGGGCCTCTCCTTTCACTGATGATCGACTTTGCAGTCCTCTATTATAAACATGCTGCCAGAACAATCAGTCCTACCATGTATAGTCCTTGGTTGATGGTTGAGTCCCTGGGAGTTCTGAGGCATGATTTTTTTAAAGTGAAAAATGTATAAGGCTGAGGAGTAGAAAAATGAGTATGCTTTTCAGGAAAGCTTCATGCATTAGAGGATAAGATTTGAACAAACAACACTCATGTCAGTAGAGCTCATAACTACCTGAAATTCCAGCATTAGGGAGGATCTCGTGCCCTTTAGGCTTCCATGAGCATGTGCAACCTACATACATACACACACACACACACACACACACACACACACACACACACATACACACATATACACACACACACATACACACACACATGAACACACACACACTTTATTCCTTCTTATGTGATGCCTCAGCCATTGGACAGCCTTTATCTGTGTCTCTCTACTCCTACTGCCTGCAACATCTGGTGACCACCATTCTTCTCTCAACTTCCCAAACACTTCTCAGACTCATAGCCATGCAGTGACAGGCTTCTTGTCTTCACGTGCCTTTTCCAAAAATATGTTCTCTCATATGAGCTATACTTTTGAATATGGTAGGATTTTACTGTTTTCATTACAGTTGTTCCTTGGTTTTCTTTTATTGTTCTGGAGGATAACACATCCAATTTTATATCAAGTCAGCAGACTCTATTTACCACATGGTAGGAAGTACACCTATAATTTTATTCCAGACTTGCTTTAAGAAAGTTTTTTGATAATGTTTCAGCAAGCCCCTTTTTTTCTTGCAGAGGAATATTTCCAGATTCTTCCTCAAAAACAAAAGCTGCACACCAATAAATGCTTGAAATTACAGCAAACTAGACACTTAGAAAGGAAATCAAGTAGCCTTTCAACAGTTAACTAGAAAGAATGTAGATAGTCTGAAATCTTTCCACTGTTCTTCCTGATCATAAGTAGAAGCTTTTCTACTCAGGAATAAATTGAATTGAAAGTAGCAGAATCTTACTAATGAGAGTGTTCTACCTTGTTTCACTCAACTAGGCATGCTAACAGTGCAATGAAAAACTAGGTCAGGGGACAGAGTTCAGCTTACCTTTCCATCCATGCCAGGAAATGTAGACATTCAGGACCAACCACTACTGTATAGAGAGGCTTCCAGAAAACACCAAAGTTACATCAATCACTAGTTTTAGCTAAGATACATTTGGAACACCAGGAAGTGATCAGTCACATACAATAATATGAAGTAATTTTTTTTTTTAAAAAATAAAGTTTAGTGGATTACTCCTGACACAAACACCAGAAGAACAACAGATGTGTCTATTTAAGGTGTCAGACACTTCATTTCAGCTACTTTGGGTGCATGCTCTGAAATGTGAAATTTTGTTATCTTTCTCTGAGCAGGGAGCTCTTGTTATGTCAAAAACTGCATAATGATAAAGGAGAGTAAGGTGAAGTGTTTTTATTTACTACTGTTGCAGCAGTTGCTTAGGACTTTCATAGATTAGTGGGTTTCAGAGCTATTCATGCATGCAGCAGTTACTTTGTGTTTTAAGGATTTGGTTTTTTTTTAAGTGCACATTTCTGTGCACACATACATGTGTGTCTGCAAAAGCAAATTAAAAAAAAAACCCAAAAGCATCAGATGCCTTGGAGCTGGAGTTACATGCCATTGAAATCCACTGGGTACAGGTACTTGTGAATGAACTCTGCCTTCTAGAAGTGCTTTAACAGCTGGCTGTCTCTCCAGCCCTTATAATGTTACATTGTTAACCAACGTCTGCGGGCTTTCAGGAAGCAGTAGAGAAATGGAGAAGTACTCCTCTCTGTTCCCCAGTCACAGCCCCTGTTTAAAGTGCAGCCCACTTCTGCAAAGTGATACATTCAAAGACAGGTCGCCTTCTGTGTACTTTGTGGGGGCAGCGTAATGCCAGTGTAAATCTCAAAACTGAGGCTTTCAGCCCACTTCTCTTTGGATAGAAGGGGAGAGTGTGGAGAATGGGGGTGGAGAGGCAGAAAATAAAAGATGCTAGGGAGCCTGGCAGCTATTGGTGCTGCCTGCTAGTCCTCTGCACTAAAGAGTTTCAATTGTTTTCTGGGGTTCCTCAGAGCTATTGCTTTCTCTGTTTCTCTGTATTAGATCATTCATCACTGGTATGTAATATGACTCTGGGATGTTTGTTCATTGAGATTTTATTTTATCTGCATAGATGTGTGCTGGTACCCATAGAGCTGGAAGTAAAGATGGTAGCGAGCCACCTGATAGGGTGTTGGGAGCCTAACTCAGGTCTTCTGGAAGAACATCAAACACTCTTGACTGCTGACAGCCTATTCTCCAGCTCTGGTGTTGTTTTTCTCTGTGCAACTCTGTGTGCTTTAACTTTACTAAATTTGAATCATAATTATTTAATCATACTTTATCCTAATTAAACTTGCTTTTGTCTGGGAATCTCTGTTATCCGTAGTAATAATGTTCTTCTGTCATCTTTTCCAATTTGGATGCCCCTCATTTGTTTCTTTGATTGCTCTAGTAAGGGATTAAAGGGCTGTGTTAAATAAGTAGTCAAAGACTTGTACTCTCTTTTCTTCTAGTCCCTATAGAGAAATCTTTACTTACTCTTTCCCACCTCTCAATAGTATATTTTAAATGCTCTTTATTTGTTTGTTTGGATTTTGTTTTTGTTTTTGTTTTTGTTTTGAAACTTAATATATATGTTTGTGTGTGTATTTACTGGTGTTTCCATGTGAGTGCAGGTGCCTTCACGGACAAGATAAGGATAATCCATCATCAGAGAATCTTCTTCCTGCAGCAAAAGAGAACAAACTCAGAGACTGACAGCCAGACATTATGCAGAGTCAGTGACCTTGGAACACTAAGCCATAAATGAAGTGTTTCTCTCAAGTCTCTCCCCTCATGGCTCATGAAACACTAAAAAAAGAGGACGTAGAAGGAATATAAGACCCAGAGGGGTGGAGGACATCCAGGAAACAAGGCCTTCTACACACAAAATGACACAAGCACCTATAAACTATACAAACTCACAGAGAATGAGACATGATGCTCAGAAACTATGTGGGTCTCTACCAGATGGGGCTCCTAGAGCTGAATAAAGTGGACACACACCCCTATCCTTAACCCAGAAGCAATTTGCAAATAACCACTTTCAAATGAAAATTTAGTTTCCTCCAAGGGAAGGTCCCTGGGAAAACAAACTGCTCTTGAGTGTAGTGAGCATGTCTCTTTAAGAAAGGCAAGCGGCAGTTGGCAGCTTCAGATAGCTGTCTCTTTAAGAAAGCCAAGCGGCAGTTGGCAGCTTCAGAAAGCTGTCTCTTTAAGAAAGCCAAGCGGCAGTTGGACAGGCTGGGGGCGTGGCCAACTGTGTCTCATTTGGCTTGACCAATTAGAAGCAGTCTTAGCCGTCTGACAGTTATGACGTCATTCAGGTCCATAAAAGCAGCTGCCTCCGGAGCAGTTGGGGGCATTCCTGCGAGGCATTCCTGCCTTGAAGGGAATCCTGCCTTTTCTCCCACTGGTTTAGGAAGGTAATTTTATAATTTTACCTTGGGCCTATTTGGACTGGGGTCTCGGACTTTCTCTGTAACATTGGCATGGGTTTATCTAGGTTCAGGACTAGTGGCAATTAACATTCACTTAGGATAAAAGGTTGTTCCTTCTCTCTCTCTTAATCCCTTGTAACGTTTTGTCTGTTTATCCCTACCCAATGTAACTTTCCTTCAAAGTAAAATAAACAAGGCCTGATTCAGCTGCTTAGGAAGGATTGGGATCTTATGTCTTTTGTCCTGCTGGCTAGGATACCCCAGGGGACATACAGACTTGAGTATAGGATGAGTGCCTGGCAGGAGATGGTTAACAGTAAAGGAACTCAATGGCATCCTTAGAAGTCCCATGTTGAGGAGTGGGTGGGTTGGTGAGCAGATGGGGGGGGAGTTGGGGAATATAAATAAAGAAAATATCTAATAAAGAAATTTAAAATAAAATAAAATAAAATAAAAACATTAAAAAAAGAAAAGAAAAAAGAAGTTCCTTGTCTTGAAATGTTGGGCCATTTTTTAAAAAGTTGTCTTACTATTTTTTATTTATATATTTATGTATTTTCTTCATTATTTTATAGGTCCTTTATGAATATATTCTGGCTTTAAACTGTGCATTTTTATGGAATTCCTAGGTGTACAAAAAGGGTGTTTCTGTTTCTCCTGCCTTGTCTTGGGCTACTTTCCTTTGTCTGTTTTGTCCAATTCTACTGTATTAATTTCACTTTATCATATCATATCATATCATATCATATTTAGTATAATCTCTTAGAAGTCCATTTGTTTTCTAATTAGAGACAGAAGTGGGGTAGATTCAAATGGGAGAGGAGCTGCAGAAGAGCCAGGAAACTGTAATCAGGATATATTATGTGAGAAAAAGAAATCTATTTTCAATAAAATGAAAAACAAAAACAATTAAAAGAAAGAAAGGAAAGACAAGAAAAGGGCAATCACATCCCCAGGAGCTAGAGTTCTATGCAAGAGTAAGCAGCTCAAAATGAATGTCAGGGACTGAACTTAGGCCCTGTGCAAGAGCAGGATGCACTCAGCCACTGAGCACTGCTCCAGCCTTCGTATATGTATACTTTGCCATCCTTCTCTAGTGCTGTCTTATCTAGTGTTTCCTTATGAGAAAACAGTAAAGCAGGGGGAAGCCAAAAACCTAAATGTGTGCATTTCCTTAAAACCTTCCATCCACCTCACAGTCGAGCAGGAGACATTTACCTGCATCAAATCCTTGCTGGATAAAATATGGGCATTTAATTAAATATAACACAGTAATCTACATCCCCAAATGGAGATGGTGATTGAAGAAGACACTCAGTGTCAAGCTCACATGTACATCAAACACCCGTTCCAAGTGTGACCACATTTGTGTGTGCACATGTGCCCCCCCAACACACACAGATGGATAACCAAGACTTCTGACATTGTGGGAAGACAGGGCCTGACAAGACACAATGTGTTAAAACACTAGCTCTTATTTTCACTGAAGAAAACCATCGATTTCTCTCTCAGGAAATATATTTCACTGCCTAAAGAGTGCCTGCCTACTTTTATAAATTTTAAGCAAGTGAAAATACATCAAAACAGAATAACTCTTCTCAGGATGGAAACCAGATTTACAAAGACCAGGATGTGGATGCGTGATTTCTTTTTGTTTTCTATTATTACATGGAATGTTAGATTCACAGGACTATGAAACACACCTAAATTTTTTTTAAAAAAAAATGCACGATTTTGAAAATAAGGGGTTGTTATTTCCCATACACCCAAAGATAAAAGCTTTAAACACCACAGGTTCCACAAAGGTTTACTGTATTATACAAGCTTCCTGCATTTGGAGTTTTTAAACATTATGGTCTTGAAGAGCCAAACTACTAAAGAATAAATATTCTATACCTGATACAAGGTTACATTGTGTAGAATATAGTGGGGAGTTTGGTTTTGGCATTCTGCATTCTCGATACGTGGTTTTACTTGCAGATAATTGACATTCCCTCCTCCAGCCAGTAGTATTTTCATTATTGTGCCTTAAGAGTAAAGTCATAACATGGTGATAATATAACTTCTGGTGTATTATTCTTTCTGTAGTAAGGGAACATGTAATGCTTTGTGTGCTATAGTACCCACATGGAAGTCAGTAGACAACTTTGGTAGATTTTTTTTTTTTTTTTTTTTTTGCATTTTACCTTCCTTGAGACAGGGTCTCATTAATTCTTTGCTTTCCTCTGCACTTGACATTATAATATAATTACGTTTCTACTTCGCCTTTCCTTCCTCTGAACCTTCCCATAAACCCCTAAATGTTTTCCTGTTCTTATACAAAAGTCATGGCCTCATGCTTCACTAATTGTTATTACACACATATTTATATCTGTCCATATATATTTGTATATATAACAGAACACATACACACAACGCACACACATATATAAATATGTATATATATTTGTATATATATATGCATACATATGCATATAAGCTGCTCAGCCCATATGATGTTATTTCTGTGTACATTTTCAGGGTACATTTTCAGACTAATCACATGTGCTCTGCCCCGGGGAAGACCACCTCTCCTGCTACTAATTTTCCTCGCTTGCCTGTAGTACGCTGTGTAATGTTGAAGCCTCATGGGTTTTTCGTCATAGAGTTTGGCATGTTCATTGGTTCAGCTCACATGTGGCCAGTCACATTGGTGACAGTTAATAGATGTATCTTTTGAGCTTACTAGGATATACAATCTCATAGGAAACTTTCTAACCCTCTGGCTCTTAAAATCTTTCCAGCTACTCTCCTACAATGGTCTCTGAGTCTTAGGTACAGGACTGTTTTATAGCTGTATCCATTGGTACTGGGCTTCATAAACTCTACATTTTTGTAGTTTTCTGTAGTGATGTCCATTTGCTACAAAAAGAAGTTACTTGGATGTGAGGTTGAAGACTAATTGTCTTTGGTTTTATGGACAAATTTTTATAGTTGGTAACTTAGGGATTTACTGGTTTAGTTAATCAATGCTTTTAAGTTCTCCTACAATAAATATGACTTCACTACAAGTGACTAATTAGCTAGGATTCCAGTAGCAGGCATGCTGCACCTCTTTTAAGTTCAGCTATAGAGCAGTTGTTTACCAGAGATAGGTGTGCCCCTGTTGGACTCACACAGTGATCATGCCATGCTGCTTGTGGATGTAGTTAATAGGATCATATAGACATCACAACTGTATTGGGTTGTTGGTTGTCTTTCTTCTCTAGAAGCTTGCATAGTCCTGCTTTCTGGTACCATGAAAGCTAGTCCTCAGGGAGAGGGCATAAAATACTGAAAATCATATTTTACCATTACAGACTAATCATCCTCATCATTTTCTCTAGAATATATGTAACAGAACAATTTTTAATTATTAGAGATTAAGGAGAATCTGTAAATGACTTAAACTATACATGAAGATGTGTAAAACATCAAAATATATTGAGGCGTCTGTAGGAGTCACTGGAGACCATTACCTAACAGACATGCAAGGATCACTATAACTGTTAGGCGATTGTCTTACAAAGAATCAGGAGAAAAGGCAATTATAAGAGAGTGACACTTTGATGTAGTTCATATTCATTTGAATAACATTGGGACCCAGCATTAAAATACAGCAAGATACAATTTAGAGAAACATGATTTTATTAAAGCCATTTTTATGAGATACTTTTGAAGACAAATTGTATCAAGTGTCCATCATCCACAAGACAACCAGAATTGTGTACATCTAACTCTCAAAAGCTGCAATAAATATCATTTCTTGTTGTACAAAGACGTCATCTGCCTTGTCAGGCAGTTGCTTCACAACTCAACTCATCCTTGACAAGTTGGAATTAGACTTCTCAGTTTCAGTGGGATTGGTGTGAAACGTTATTTTGATAAAAGCATCTGTGATACTGGGAGGAACAGAAGCAAGCAAGATTCATTTTTCAATGGTACAAAGTTTCAATACTGAAAGAGTTTAAAAACAAATGCATATACAAACTGAGACAAATATTTCTTGCTATTTTCATTGGAGGATAAAGAAAGCAAACTTTTCCGTCAACAGCTTCTGAATATATTTTTAAAAACTAGTATGATTCTTGGGGGGCTTCATTAGTAACTTTTCATCTCCCTGAGAGTTCTTAGTCTTTACCATTGAATCAGGCTATGCAGTAGAGGAAGTCAGTGTCCACTGTGGATAGGAATCTTGCTCTGACATTATGGTCCTCCAACACCTATCTGTGTGCATTTTTAGTTTTTCCATCTTCCTCCACAATATTATCAGTTTATTGTTCTCATAGATGAAACCTATAAATGAAACTGACAATAAAAAAATATCAAAAGGGAATCAAATTGACAAGGAAACTTGAAAGAATAAATTCACACAGCCCAATTAAAGTTCAAGACAGGATGTGTTTGAGAAAATCAATTCAGGAGAATACTTAATTGCCAGGAAAGTAGTGTTCACACTCAGTCACTAATTCATTTCAGAGTTCTCATTCAAATGGCTTTCCAGTGTGAATTTTAGAGTTAATGGATGCTTCATGAAAATTACTAGGACACTGCAATAGGTAATTTATCTTAAAGTAAAAAGAAAATATTATCACAGTCCATTACTTGGGGATAACGAATTACTTTTATAATTAAAACTTTTTGACAGAGGAGATTTTTTTTCTAAGTTCAGGCTTGGGGGGTGGGGGATAAGGCAAAGACCACAGGCCTTACAGTAAAGAATTCCTTATTTTCAAAACTGGGTAGCCTCTGAGGTATTTATGGAGACATAGGTAGAAGAGTCTTGCACTTGCAGAAGTGTTTGTTGTATAGAAGAAGCTTGCTTTACCTTCTTGGAATATTCCTTCAGGCCAACTCCTATATTACTTTTGACACAGTAATTTTGAAATAAGAAATGGTGGTAGGGGAGATAATTCTGATTGCCTTTCCTTGCAACTTTCGACCAGGAGATAATCAAAGGATACTTACCAAAGATTAGGTGGAAGACCATGTGTTTGAATAGGATTTTGCTTTGCATATGGAAACCAAATATAAGAAAGGGCATTTCTTCTTCGAAAAATATAGTATCCATTTAAGAATATATTTTCTATTATTTTTATCCTATTTTGTTATTTACTCTACCTACAGTTTCTCAGTGCCTATCCATGGAATTTGACTGCTTCTGATGGATAGAGAGGGGAAGGAAAGCATTTTGGAGATGACACATTTTTTTGACACCATGAGTAATATAACCATTTGTTACCTTTTAAAGGGATGCTAAATTAAATACTAGTGACTTATTACTGCTTTGCAAACCTGTTCATGTAAATTCTAAATACTTGACATCACTCTTTTAAATCTCAAATTGGTTGTGATTTAAAACCTTGGGTTTTAAATTTTAAAATTCCCTTAAGGATGAACATTTCACCACATGCTGAAGCAGAGTAGAAAGAACCTCAGATAATGTATAGCACATGGAGTCCACTATTGATCTATGATGTCTCATTAGAATTATACCCCAATGGCTTGGGAATGAGGACAGCTTGATACATGACATGTATTTGGACATGTTAGCAAATAAACATGACCATGCATTTAATATACTTCAGGATACTATCAGCCGGGCAGGTATGAACAGGAACATAGCAGATGGACAGAATGAACATAACTCGATATTTTCAGTCATCTGTGATGCTCTTTTGGTACATGTGTTCAGATAGGGACAACAGAAGGGCACAGTTGACTTATCCAGGTTGTTTTAGTGCATAATTCTGTCTGACTTTCAAAGAATAATTAATTCCAATACTCCTCAAATTATTCGCTAAAATAGAACCAAAAGGAATATTGTCCAGTTTGTTCTCTAAGACCACAGTTGCTATGATACCTAAATCACATGAACACCTAACAAAGGAAGAATTTCAGATCATTTTACCTTCTAATATAGATGTAAAATTATCAATAAGATATTTAGAAACTAAACAAGAAAGCAAACAAAAATTGTTCATCTACCATGTTCAAGTAGGTGTCATCCAAAAGATTTAGGATGGTTCAACACATGTAAATTTATAGATGTAGTATTCCATATACCTGGACTGAATGACAAAGATACCTAAGATCATTTTAATAGATCTAGGAAAGGTTTTTGACAAAAATCCAACATCTCTCAATAATGAAAGTCTTGGAGAAATTATAAATACAATATACATGCCCCAAAATAATGAAGACAATTTACAAAAAGCCCATAACCAACATCAGCTTGAATGGAAAGAACCTGGATAGCATTTCCACTACACTCATGAACAGACAAGGTTTTCCACTTTCTCCATATTTATTCAATAAAGTGAAGTCTTATCTTGAAACATAAGACATTTGAAGTTGATCAAGGGAATTAGTGTTATTTTAATGGCAATTTCTCTATTAGAAGCTAGCTTGATCCCACATAATTGAGATTGTACTATTATTATTTTTTTTTTAGTCAACTGTAAGGCAACAAAACTCTACTTTAATCCTCTAGTCTAATATGACTACCTCACAGCCAAAATTCCCAAGATACTTGCATTTTATGGAGTCCTCTGCTCCAGGTCTCATGGTCTAACCTGGACTCTTTCCTCGGGGCTAATTCCCCTCTCCTCTCTCTCTGCCTTCTTCCCTGGCTGGGAGGAAGTCCAGCACTATTCTCTCCCCTGCTCAGTCATTGCATAAACAGCTCCTTTATTGACCAATCATGAGATAATTGGGGAGTAATTTTTATACAACTTTGAGACAGATTTTCAAAATAAGGTTGCAGCCAGATATGGGACATAGAATTCAGCATTTCAATAATACATGAATAATCTTTACAGGGTACACAATAACATTATTTCTACACCTCCCCCTTTTGGTCCAATAAAAGTGTGTTTCTCTTAAATTAATAATACAATAATTCTGTACTGAATTATTATTCTTTTTTATTGAATATTTTATTTATTTACATTTTAAATGTTATCCCTTTTCTCAATTTCCCCTCTGGAAATCTCCTATTCCATCCCCTCTGCCCCTGCTGCCCTACCCACCCACCCATTCCTGCCTTCCTGTCCTGGAATTCCCTTACACTGGGGCATCGAGCCTTCATAAGACTGAGAGTCTCTTCTCCCATTGATGCCCGAGAAGGCTATCCTCTGCTACATAGAGAGTATTCTGTCTATAGTTGAAGCAAGGGCATTTTCTTGTCTAGTGACTAGCTTGCAACAATGAATCAAATTTCATAAAGAGGTTATCTGATGTTCATGATTGAAATGAAATGGGGTTGTAGCCAGGAGCAAACCTGTCTCATTGTCAAAAAGGCTTTTTGTCATAGAATATCCATCAATGCCATATTCTATGGATCTATGAGAGTTTGAAAACCATCTATTTATAGCATATCTGGTTTCTCACTATTTACTATCTGTTCGATCTAGGAAATATATTTTTGTAATTAAACAAGTATCTAACATAACCCTAGGTTTAATTGTCTGACTGCTGTCTTAATTATTTTAAATAGTTTTTAATAGCAGCTTTCAAGGAGTAGAACTTTACATGGCATTTTTAAGAATTACATAGGGACAATGCCTTAGCATGCTGTAGCAAAAAGTTTTGCTCTTACAAATCTTTATGTTAACAAAACTACATATAACTTTAATTTGTATCAATATACCAAGATTTATACAAATGTAAAAATCTTTTGCATGTTAATGCTCCTTGATCTAAAACTAGATTCAATAATCTATTCTTTTCCTTATCAATCCTATAACCAATTCCCCTAAAATGACAACAAACACCCATAAGGTACCGAATTACTGAAAGCCATCCTCTTGGAAATGGGGTGTAGTTTTCTTAAAATTGTTTTAATTCTAATTTTAGGTGTCACTTTTTTTCTTTGCAGGCCCAAGAAATTTTAGATATTGGCCAGTCTTAAGAAAGTTAGCTGTAACATTTGCTGTGCAGTTTTGCAGGCTGAGAGAGTTCAGGGCTTACCTGAAGCCCTGACTGGAACAGTCTGTGATGCTGGACCAATTGAGGTTGGCAGCCTTCTTTGAAGCTGTCCTGGAAGCAGGCTTTAATGAATCAACTCTAAGGTAGTCTGAAGTAGGATCAGGCAAAGTACTGGAAGAAACGTGCTTCAGTGTCTCTTATCCTAACAGTGAATAAGATCAGGGCTGTACTGACTTCACTGGGATCTGTAAACATAACTTTCACGAGTTTTATACATTTCTGAATTAATGCCTATATTGAATGTGCAATGTGAACCATTCAGTTATAATGATTTTCTGTTCTTTATATGAGCAGGTAAAGGGTATGTGTCTTTCTTTATAAGTTAGCTTGGAGAGTTTAAACAAACTGTACTATAAATTTCATTCTATGCTATTTGAAAGGATGACATGATAAGTTTTGAGGATTTTGTAGCCAATAATTAATTGGCTATGCTTTTCTGAAGTTATGGCTAGAGACATGTTCATCTTTTAGTTAATCTCAGAGCTCTTGCCATGTGGAGGGATCAACAAATCAAGATCTTTTTGATTTCTTTCTGTCTGCAGTCAGGATCTCCAGAAATTCCACTCTGGTCAAATCTGATTTTTATTAATTTAGAGGAAATCCATATACTTTGCCCTAATACAACAAATCATCAATAAATTTTAATTTATCTTTCAGAGATTGTTTATCCCTTTCTGTTTAGTAAGCATATCTGTCTCTGCCTCTATCTCTCTCTCTCTGCCCCCTCTCTCTCTGTCTCTCTGTCTCTCTCTGTCTCTGTCTCTCTGTCTCTCCCTCTCTCTGTCTCTCCCTCTCTCTGTCTCTGTCTCTCTCTGTGTGTGTGTGTCTCTCTGTCTCTCTGTCTCAATTCCATCTACCTGTGATTTTAAATTTGGTTTCTTATCATACTTAGCAGTTTGCAAAAATACTTAAGTATTTTTGTTGGTTTGTTTTTGTCGATTTGGAATTTTCTGTTTAATCTATTGAAGATGATCTGGCCTTGATATATGAGTAACTAATGTTTGTATCTAGAGCAGTGTTGTTTAGTTTAACTCTAGATGAGTTTCTCCATGGTTGACCTGAATTGGCCAACTTGATTTTGATATTGGGTCTTCTTGGTACATTTCCCAACAAGGGGTTACCTCTTTTATCTTTTGTTGATCTATATTCATTAATCTACTGTCAGTCTTTGCCACATCTTTTGCATATTCGAGAAGTGAAGCTGGGCTTTTTGTTTGTCTGTTTGTTTAGGGTTTTGTTTCATTTTTTGTTTTTGTCCTTTTTTTTTTTTTGATTATCTCTAGAAAGCATTGTTTCTGCCACAATTAAAACTTTCAATATTTTGGCTTTCCTTAAAACCTTTAGAGATTATTGCTTTTTCTGTTAACATTGTATCCTTATAATTTTTTAATTCTTCATTTTTATGGGGTAATATTTAAATTCTTTATATTTTTGTGGATGTTCAGCATCTCCTGTAGTTTCTTTTACATGAGCATCATAAGCTAAACTTGGTTTCCTAAACTTACTTTCCTTTGTTTCTTAGTACTTTCCTCATTTTTGCTTAACATTTTTTCAAATTTTTCTTTTAATTTTTATATCCATATCTTTATTATCTTACTGCCTTCCTCATTTCTATTTTTAAATTTTATAAATGTTTCTACATTTTCCCCTAAGGTTTGTCTCCAATTTCTACACTTCTTTTTTCTTGTATCTCTATTAATTTAGTATTTCCTTCAATTTTATTTATCATTTTAAAAAAAACTTTTCTCCTAAGTCCTGTCTCCATTTTCATTGTTTTTTTTCTGAATCTCTATTATTTTAGTGTTTTTTCTTCATCTTTATTTAAAATGTTTTCTAATTTCTCTTCTTAGACCTGTATCAATTTCTCATATTTCCTTTTCTTGTTCTAATTTGTTTTCTAATGTTTGTCTCCACATTTTTATTATCTTAGTACCCTCCTCATTTTTGTTTATAAACTTTTTAATATTTCCTCTGAGACCTCTTTTCATTTTTCATATATTTCATATTCTTCTATTTCTCTTATCTTCACATTTTTCTTATTTTTATTAGATATTTTCTTTGTTTAAATGTAATATAATACCTCCTTTACAAGTTTCCCCTCCAAAACAAAAAACAAAAAACAAAAACAAAACAAAAAACAAAAAACAAAACCAACAAGAACAAACCTCTGTTCCCTCACCCCTTCTCCTGCCTGCCACCCCACCCTCTCCTGCTTACTGGCCCTGGCATTCCCCTACACTGGGGCATAGAACCTTCACAGGGACAAAGGCCTCTCTTCCCATTGATGACTGACTTGGCCATTTTCTACTACACATATGCTGCTAGAGTCATTGGTCCCACCATGTGTACTCTTTGGTTGGTGGTTTAGTCCTTGGGAGTTCTGAGGGTACTAGTTAGTTCATACTGTTGTTCATCCTAAGGGGCTGCAAACCCTTCAGCTCCTTGGGTACTTTCTCTAAGCTTCTTCATTGGGGATCCTGTACTCAGTTCAATGAACAGCTGTGAGCCTCTACTTCTGTATTAGTCGGGTACTGTCAGAGCCTCTCAGGAGACAGCTATATCAGGCTGGATTGTCCTTCCTTCAGTCTCTGCTCCATAGTTAGTCTCTACAACTCTTTCCATGGGTATTTTGTTCCCCCTTTTAAGAAGGAACAAAGTATCCACACTTTGGTCTTCCTTCTTTTTGAGTTTCTTGTGGTTTGTGGATTGTACTTGGTGTATTCTGATCTTCTGGGTTAATATCAACTTATCAGAGAGTGCATACCATGTGTGTTCTTTTGTGATTAGGTTACCTCACTCAGGATGATATTCTCCAGAACCATCCATTTCCCTAAGAATTTCATAAATTCATTGTTTTTAATAGCTAAGTAATACTCCATTGTGTAGATGAACCACAATTTCTGTATCCATTCCTCTCTTGAGGGACATCTGGGTTGTTTCCAGTTTCTAGCTATTATAAATAAGGCTGCTATGAACATGGTGGAGCAGGTGTCCTATTACATGTTGGCATATGTTCTGGGTATATGCCCAGGAGTGGTATAGCTGGGTTCTTTTGTAGTACTTTGCCCTATTTCCGGAGGTAAACAAACTGATTTCCAGAGTAGTTGTACCAGCTTACAGTCCTACCAGCAGTGAAAGAGTGTTCCTCTTTCTCCACAACCTCTCCAGCATCTGCTGTCACCCGAGTTTTTTATCCTAGCTATTCTGACTGGTATGAGGTGGAATCTCAGGGTTGTTTTGATTTGCATTTCCCTAATGACAAAATATTATCTTTTCTAATTTTTTCTGAGACTCTTCTCTTTAAAAAAGTACGAAAACATTATCATTATTAATATTAGTATAATAAATACATGCATAATAATAATCAAAATTGTAAGGTCTCAATTTCAATTAGTTACCTCTTTTTTTTATCTACCTTTAAACCATTAAAAATGAGGATTATATATAGTGTGAAAGTTTTGTTATTTTGCCTCTCACCTTTGTGTCTTATTTTTTTATATCTGTCAATTTTAAATTATTTATATCTATTTATCAAATGTCATCCCCAGTTTCATTTCCATTTTAGCATTAAAACATAACTTTAAACATTTTTTACTTGTTCAGAAATGTCACTCTCTTTGTCTTGCTTTTGCTTTTCCAGGCTCTGAGTTGCCCTATTCTTTTTGTTTTCAACCTTCCCCTCCCATGCTCATCTGGGATCCTTCCCCTCCCATGCTCATCTTGGAGCTACCTCTCTGAATTTTTCTCCCCAGTCTGGGAAGTTGTTGGACCTACAGTTGTTAGCTTCTGTGGTTAGCATGAGTCAGTTCAGCAGGAGTACCTTCCACTCTCTCAAAGGGATTTTAATGTTAAGTTAATGTTAATGTCATTTGCCCATTGGGTTGCTCTAGTTAAAGAGCCAGGTTTTTACATCAGCAGGAGTTTCTTAAAGAATTGCCTTTGTATTGAGTCTCTAGTTTTCTTGTTGTGGTGGGGGTGGTGTTGGTGGTAGTGGTGGTTTCTTTTCTCCAGGTGGCTGCAGGTTTTGCTGCACTGTGGAAGAGTCTTTTCAAAGAGTCTAAAGCCAAAAACCTCCGGTCTGAGAACTTGGTTGCTCAGTAACTGGTTGTTGTTTTTGTTGTTGTTTTATGAAGTAGCTCCAGCCACTTTTATGACTTTGTGTTTCTTTCAAAGGAACAGGACTAAGAAACTGTGCTGTACAAAGGAAGTATGTATTTTCTTGTCCGGTGTTGGGTGCCAAATGTTAATGTCATTTTTATAATGTCATTGTTATAACTTTATAACATAAGTTAATGTACATTTTTATAATGTATTTTGTCTCTTAGCAGCCTGTTGGCTCTCAAATAATTTATACTGGACTATTATATTTATTTAACAATCTTTAACAGCAGAAAACCAGGAATGTATCACCCTATTTTAATTCTCTAAACTAATTTAGCTACATTCTAGCCAAAATCCCCATGATACTTCCATTTTATGGTTTCCTCTGCTCCAAGTGTTTACTCATTATCCCTTTTATGCTCTTTCCCCATAGCTAATTCTCTTTCTCTCATCTCTCTTCTCCCTCCTCTCTCTCTCTTTCTGTCTCTCTCTCTCTCTTTCTGTCTCTGTCTGTCTGTCTGTCTGTCTTCCTGTGTCCTCCCTCAGCTGGGAGAAAGTTTAACACTATTCTCCCCACTGCTCAGTCATAACCTGTTCAATTTCTTATTGACTGATCAGGGAATACATAGGGAACTATGTTTACACAACATTGAGACAGGAAATTCTCAGAATAAGGATTCCAACAAGACATGGCGGCACAGAAATCAGCATTTGAATAACATAAGAATAAAATTTGCCTATAGCACAATAACAATATACCTACACTAGGGTATGCAAATAAGAAAGAAAGAAGTCAAAGTATTTTTATTTGTACATGATATGATTAAATATATATGTAATATATATTACAACTTTCAGTAGAAATTATCACAGTAAAATCAGTAACCTTTTAATATAAAGTATGACAATGGTATAAGAATGAAATCAGAGAAGTAATATTTTCACAGCAGTCTCAAAAATATATAATACCTTGAGATAACTCTAGTCAAGTAAGTGAAAGATGGTATGATAAAATCTTTAAGATACTTAAGAAAGAAAGTGAGGACAAAATCAGAAGATGGAAAGAGTTTCTATGTTCATAAATTGGAAGGATATTACAATTGGCCATCATACCAAAACCACTCTACAGAATCAAAGCAATACCCATCAAAATTCTAACATGATCTTGCAAGGACAGTGTTCAGCTACACAGAAACGCAAACACACACACACACACACACAATTTCCTACTACCACAAACAACAACTACTACAAAAACAGCAGCTAAAGCAAGCCTTAATGAGGAACAAACTGCTGGCAGGATCACCATACTCAATCTCAAACTGTACTTCAGATCTATAAAAACAAAAACATCATGGTATTGGCATAAAAACAGACACATTGAACAATGAAATTGAATTAAAGATTGAAATGAGTCCACACACACATGATCACCTAATTTTTGATCAATAAGCCAGAAATATACACTGGAAAAAGACAGCATGTTCAACAAACAGTGCTGGTTAAACTGGATGGCTACATATATACAAATGCAAATGAATTTATACTTATCACACTGTACAAAACTCAACTCCAAAAGGATCAAAAACCTCAACATAAGGTCAGATAGAAAGCAGGGGATAGTCTTGCCTTCATTGTCACAGAAAGAGGCATTCTGAAATGAATACCAATAGAACATATAGCTCAATCAACACAGAGAAGCCCAAGTTGGAGCTACCTAGAACCTTTACCCTTTGGACTAGTTTTCATGGAGCTAAAAGGTATTGTTCATGCTACCAAATGGGAAAGGCAAATGCCAGCCTAGCTACAAACTCTGATCTACAAAGGTTAAATTCCTGAAAGATGTGTTGGTGTGATAGTGGCACAGAGCTTGTGAGAGGAAAGAACGACTATCTGATTATCTGATTGGATTTAAGGCCTAGTCCATGAGATGGAATCCATATGCAACACTCCTTGGATGACCTAGAACCTGAGAGCAGATAGACCAGAGACCTAGGGGAAACCAAATACTACAATTCTGCCAAAGGGATGTAGTAATAGCATGAATTCTAATGACATTATGCTATACTTATAATCAGGGTCTTGCTCAGCAATTATCAGAGAAGCTTCCTCCTGTACTAGATTTGAATAAATACAGAGACCCTCAGCCAGACAATGTGTTGAGACTGAGAGACCTTGGAACACTCCATTTTAATGGGGTGTCTCTATCAAATCCCAACCCTTAGTATTTAGGAAAGACTGCAGAGAAAGAGGAAGAAGAGAGAGTGTAACAGTCAAAGAGAATGGAGGACACCAAGGAAACTAGTCCTCCTAAGTCCAGCAGGACCTAGACACAGGTGAACTCAGAAAAACTTGAGGTAGCATACACAAGGCCTGCAAAGATCCACATCAGATGGGGTTGTAAACTGAAAGAAGTAGCCACAGGCCTTCATCCATAATGGAAAGTTTTCTCCAATTCTCAGCCACTTGTAAGCGAAAAATTGGATTTCTCCAATCTCACTGGGGAAACAAACTCCTCTTAAGGATAGGTTGCAAGCCCAGCAATGGGTGCCCCTCAAAAAAACCAATGCCGTAACTGGGGCTTCTTTACTTCATTATGTTAATTCTTTTTTTTAACTTTTTCTAAACCTCACAGGTCTTTTGAGTATATATACATATAATATGGCTTCCAGATTTATGATTTTATAGGATTACTTTGTTTTCAAACATGTGTGTGTCTCTGAGTCTATGTGCATTTCTTGTGGTTTTTTTTTTT
>JADRCC010256751.1:0-14736 GCA_019843855.1 Hylomyscus alleni | reverse complement strand
GCAGGTCAGGAAGCAGGAGCTGATGCAGAGGCCATGGAGAGATGTTCCTTACTGGCTTGCTTCTCCTGGCTTGCTCAGCCTGCTCTCTTATAGAACCCAAGACTACCAGCCCAGGGATGGCACCACCCACAAGGGGCCCTACCCCCTTGATCACTAATTGAGAAAATGCCCCACAGCTGGATCTCATGGAGGCACTTCCCTAACTGAAGCTCCCTTCTCTGTGATAACTCCAGCCTGTGTCAAGTTGACACACGAAACCAGCCAGTACAACTGATTTTTTAATGCTGGTTTTGTGAATTCAAGTACAACTTTACTTGTTGGTTCTAACAGTATTTGGTGATGTCTCTGGGGTTTTCTGTATGTAAGATCATGCCACCATCAAATAGAAAATTTGACTTCCTGTTTTCTACTTTGGTCATTGCTTTTCATGAGGACTTCCTGTACTATGAGAAACAGAAATAGAACTGGCAAGAGTCAGTGCTTTGTGTTATTTCTTATCTTAGAAGAAAGGCTTTTAACTTCTCCCCATTAAGTACAATATTAGGGGTGGATTGGTCACACAGGACTTTTATTACACTTAAGTTCCTAACTTCTGTATGCATACGTTTCTGAGATTCTTTTCATCACTGAAAGGCAATTCTCTACTAAAGAGGCAAAAATATGATTTTAAAAACATTCACAGGCATCTATATAGTTGTCTCCTTGCCCTCCTCCCCCAAAAGATATGCAAGTGACCAGCAGGTATATGAAAAAGGAGTTAACATCTGGGATATGCAAATCTGATACTTGTTAGAATGGCTATTATTAAAAAGTTAAGAGATAGTGAGTAGTGGTAAGGATGCAGAGAAAGGATAACTCATATACTGTTCACAGGGCTGCAAATGGGTATTTATGAAAAAATGGTATAGGAATTCTTCAAAGGTTACATTAGAATGACCATTTGTTTGTTATCTAGAAAGAGGAACCTCTATTGAGGCATTGCCTCCACCAGAGTGCCTGTAAACACATATGGGCGTGTTTTCATGATTAATGGTTGATGCAGGAGGGCCCAGCCCTTTTTTGTTGCTGTGAAGAGACACCATGGCCAAAGTAACTGAAGCGTCTTCTGATACTTTACATAGGAAAAATGTTTTATATGTGATTGAATATTATATAGTGGTTTAAAAAGAGAGAAATCCTAGTAATGATAAAATGGAATAAACCAGAAGACATTATGCTAAGCAGAATAACCCAGAATGAAACAAGAAATACTACACGATTTTATTTATACATGCAATGCAAACTGTCTCAAAGTTTTAGAAATAAATGGCAGAACAGTGGTTCTAGCAGCAGGAAGATGGAGACAGCAGGGAAATGTGGGGCAAAGGGTATGCTTTTGAAGTTTATAGCATGACCAAGTACAAGGGAGCTAACATACAGCATGGATGCTGGTAGCCATGTTCGTTTCAAGTAGTAAGCACAACATGTTGCATTTGCTTATCAAAGTGTTCATGTTGTCTCAGGTCGTTGTTTTCCCTCATCTTATTTTGTTATGAATGAACATTTACAAGCACTTGCTATAAACCCAATACTACTGAGCTAAGCATTTTGTATGCATTTTCTCATTTAATCTTTATAGCCACCCATCAATGTATTTCAATGATCTCATCTCAAAAATAAGGAAGTTTGGGCTGGAGAAATGGTTCGGTGGTTAATAACATAGACTGCTCTTCCAGAGGATTCAGGTTCAATTCCCAGCACCCACATGGCAGTTCACAACTATCTGTAACTCCAGTTCCAAGGGATCCAACACCCTCACAGAGGCATGCAGGTAAGCAAAACACCAATGCACATAAATTAGAAAAAAACAATCTTTTTTAAAAATAAGGAAGTTAAGGAAAAGAAAGATTAGATAACTTACTCTGGACTTGGGACCTGAATTCAGCTCATCCTCACGACACTACAGTATTGTTAAGTACTTATCAACTAGTGTCTAGATAGAAAAAAATTGTAATTTACTTCAAATACAAAAATCCTGATGCAGTCAATGTAAATACCCAGCATATACTTTGAACAACTACATACACACACATACACATAAACACACACATATAAACACACACACATAAACACATACACATACACACAAATACATAAACACACACACATATAAACACACACACACATACATAAACACACACAAACACCCACACACCCACACACACACACACACACACACACACACACACACACACACACACTTTCTGTGGCAAATCCTCAAAATGGACCCTATAGACATTGCCCTAGGTTTACAATTACCCATACAATGTAAAGAAAGTAAAGTCTCTTCTAAAATGCAGGACAGCAGACCTTGGCTTCTGGAGAGCTTCTATCAACTGTGAACTGAGAGTAGACTGTCTGTGGGGTGGTGGTGGGAGCAGGGCTTTCTGGGTGAGTCCTTCCCCAGCCTTAGGACACTTCAGCATTGAAAGAGTCTATTGAAAGCAGAACTAAGTCACTTTAAGGAAGGGGTCCAAACAGCTTCGGGAGTAGTATCATCACAAGGGATAGTGACCAAAGGAGAAAGAGGAATCAGGCCTAGTTGCCAGTCCAGCTCATGCTGAGTTCTGTTTACCAACACAGCAAAGACCATGGCATTTTCCTAACAGTGCTTGTGGTGGCAGTAGGAAGGTAAAGAGCTAATTGGAATTGATCAGCTTTGAGTCATTTTGCAGGGAATGAAAGGACCTGAAGGCTCAGGAATCCTGTGTGATTTAGAAGGCTGAGCATCAAAAGAATCTGTCTTACCACAGTGCTATTAAGCACACTTTTCATTGTCCATGCTCCACACTAGCAAGGGCTGGCAATGTAGGAGTAACTAATAGTAAATAAATGGCAACATTTACATCCTAGACTAAGTAACACCATCATTGAGATTCAACTAATAGTGTGTGTGTGGGGTGGTGATGGTGGTGGTGGTGGTGGTGGTGTGTACATGATTTATTTATGTACTTATGTATTTATTTATTTATCAATTTATTTATATGAATGTTATGCCTGCATGTAAGTATGTATCAGAGATGGTCAGAAGAAGGCACCACATTCACTGGAACTGGAGTAATGAAATGGTTGTGAGTCACCATGTGGGTACCAGGAAATCGAATGTGGGTTCCTCTGCAAGAGCAACAAGTGCTCTAAACCATAAAGCTGTCTCTGGAGTCCTTCATCTATACTTTTGAGTATCCCTAAGAATAAACTCATGAACTATCCTTAGCCAGATAAGCACTTGCAGACACAGAAAACCACTTTGGGACCCCTACTTTATAACAGACCCCCTTGGTCTCTTGCTTCCAGTCTTTCTGCTGTATTTGTCACCATTTTTTAAAATTGTTTTTAGTTTAAATATTTATATTCAAAACCTTATATTATTCATAATAGTTATATTAGCTATATTATATTATGTATAATATTTATGTTAAATTAAAATACTTACATTATTTCCAAAGTCAAATAATATAACAATCATGTTCAGACAAGTTTCACTTCAATTCCTGTTTCCACCCAACTTCATTTCTCTTCTCTCTAGGTAGATCTTGCTTTTATTTTTATTTTATGTACATTGCTGATTTGACTGCATATATGTCTTGTGAGGGTATCAGATCCCCTGGAACTGGAGTCACAGACAGTTGCGAGCTGCCACGTGTTTGCTGGAAACTAAATCTGGGTCTTCTGGAAGAGTAGCCAGTGCTCTTAACTTTTGAGCCATCTCTCCAACTCTGGGAGATTTTGTTATTAATCAGGTTTTCATTTGTTCTCTCTTCTTCATTCAGTTTTGATAAATACAAGCACATATGTTTGTAATATTTTTCTTGGTACTTGATTTACTTAAAAATGTGTGCCCTGTTTATTTTGTCATACATGTTCCCCTTTCATTATTCTCTCTTACTCTTTTTTCCATTCTAGTCAAACCCCTTCTTTCCAACAAGTCTTCCTCCCACTTTTACGTGTCTTTGGCAGGGAGATGCTGTCTTTAATTACAGTTCCATACATGAGAATGGTAGGGGGCAACATTTACTTTCTCAAGAACTGGGAAATATATCTTGGGACTCTCCATGCTTTTAGGAGTCAATAACTGTTTATTGTTCCTTAGAAAAAAGTAAAACTGTTTTTCAGCAGGTGACAGTGAGTGCAGACACTCAACATTGATCAAAGTGCATGTGACTGTTGAATGCTCAGTCCAAAGTGAGACATCTAGATACTCCCCACCCCCTGCCCTGCACACAGAACATTGCAGAAGATGGTTGGAGAGAATGTAAGAAACAGAAGATGGGGAGGAGCGCGGCAAAATGCTTTCTGAAGATGGTACTGCTTCTGCACCCATGCACTCACAACAGCAGTGGCTATTTGCACAAGCCCTGCAAAGAGTTCATGAATTCCTTTTAAATGTGTAAGGTATTCTGTTAAATACACAGCTTTGTATTTTTGGTTCTCAATGACATGTTTTCAAAATGTATTTATGAGTAGGAAGTATCCTTGTTCCTTTTCATGATGGCTAATTGTACCACTATGGGAATATATTTCTTGTCCAAACAATCCTCTGTATTGGATATATTGGTTATTTAAACTGTTTTTGTGGAATCCTAATGTTATGTTAGGAATATAACCTTTATAGCCATGCTACCCTTCCATTCCAAAAATCTCTACGGAAAAAGCCAAGCGCATCAGGAAGCCTTTGAAAGCCCATCTGTAATGGGATCCAATGCACTCTTCTGGTGTGTCTGAAGACAGCTACAGTGTACTCACGTACATAAAAATAAATAAATATATCTTTTAAAAAAGAGTTATATAATTTTATTACTTGAGTAGGGGTTGTGGTTATGTATGTGTGGGCACCCATGTGGCACAGCATGTGTGTGGAGGTCAAAGGACAGTTTTCAAGAGTTGGTAGGTTCTATTTTCCCATTTTGTGGTCCCCAGGACTGAGCTCAGGTCCTTGGCATGGTGGCAGGTGCTTTGACCTACTGACTCAGCTCATTGGCCCCTCTCTTTCCTTTACTTAAACTTGCCCTGCACATTCTTCATGCAATCACTCATACCATAGTCTTGCGATCTATTTTTGCCCCTCTACCCCTGACCTCTATGTTGGTTGTTGGTTAAAATTGTTCCTGGATCACTAGGGAAAAAAAACAAAACAATCTCTTCCAGGACTTTTTTCTGATGATCATCTGTCTTAGTTAGGGTTTTACTGCTGTGAAGAGACACCATGACCAAGGCAACTCTTATAAGGACAACATTTAATTGGGGCTAGTTTACAAGTTCAGAGGTTCAGTCCATTATCATCAAGGTGGGAGCATGGCAGTGTCCATACAGGCATGGTGCAGGAAGAGCTGAGAGTTCTACATCTTCATCTGAAAGCTGCTAGCTGAATACTTACTTCCAGGAAGTTAGGATGAGGGTATTAAAGCCTACACCCACAGTGACACACCTATTCTAACAGGGCCACACCTACTTCAACAAAGCCACACCTTCTAATAGTGCCACTCCCTTGGCTGAACATATACAAACCATCACACCATCCCTACACATATCTTCTTCTAAGTCAAATTCATCCCTTTCACCCCATTACTCCTACAGCTCACTAGTATTTTTACAGTTCATTTTTCCAATTTACACCATGAAGTAGTTTTTGGTTATTTTTGTATACAAAAACACCCAGCAAAGATTATGGAAAAGTAATTCATGTTCAGGGCTTTTACACAACTAAACAACCAGTGCATACTGTAACCTTAATATTTTTCAAACCTTATATTTAATGCTGGTTCTTAAACCCTTTAACCTCCTTTTTAGCCCACCACCCACCAGAGGTAGTAGAAAAGAAAGGGTATGGGGGAAGTGGACCTGTTTAGAAAGGTTTCCTGGAGCAACTCCCGTCTGTGTTGTCTGGAAATCTGTAGTTCAGTTCATAATTAGCAGCGAGCAGCATGATCCACTCATTAACACTTCACAGATACACAGAACAGTTTGTTAGAGTCTGGTTAGCAACAGTAGTGACTGGACCTAGCAGAGACAACCAGGCCTCAGCCTCGGCTTGAGTCAGCAGGAAAGACCCAGAGGGATACCAGAAGTTCTAGGCTCTGCCTCTCTCAGAGAGGAGAAGATCTGCAAAGATGCAAGACCCACAAGCATTGCACAGCTAGCTGTACTAGCAAGCTAAGCTCTGTCTCCATCGCCCTGTGGAGTTCTAGTTATAACCTCCAAACACCACGTGTCCTCCACGTGCCTTGCCTCAGCACGTGCAGCCAATCTGCTCAAGTCCTCGGAAGCAGCAAGAAACTTCAGTATACCACCAGAAGTTTTTTGATACGTTTCTCTCTATGGAGTGCTGACGAATGGAGCTCAGCTATGCAATGTAAGACAGACCAATACTTGTGTGTTGTTAGCAAAAATCCTTTATCACGTGTCCTTTCATTTGCTTGCTTTAGCAGAACATCCTCTCTCCTGTGTCTGCTTCAGTGAAATGTTCCTTCGCAAGTCTGCCTTAGCCTTTCACATCTGTGTCCATTTTAACGAAATGTTCCTTTACATGTTTGCCCAGCACCCAACTGACTTTCCGAAGAACCCTTAAGTTTCCACTTTGGCATATCCCTTCAATTGTTTGTTTATATTAAATGTCTGTAAAAATAGAACACACACAATCACCAGGGCCACTATGCCTTCTGACTTTGGAAAAAATAAATGCATGTCATGTGTGCCATGCATCCCTTTACTTGCTTTGTTTTGCTCTACTTGATGCGAGAAGGCCCAAAACAATTCCTGAAGAAATAAGAATTCTCTGAACAACTGAAGCTTGTTATTTTTGTTTCTAACAGCACATTAATGTAGCTTTAAAATTGCCATGCTTTGACACATTAACCTTTCTCTCAGGAGCTTTCTGCCAACTGAACAAAACTTCAAATTAAGTTAGTTAAGATCTATCCAGAACTGTTGTCAAATGCTCATAGAGTTTAAATGGTTTCTTGATTTAGAACTAACATTTTTTAAAAATTAATTAATTAATTTAGTGTGTGTGTGTGTGTGTGTGTGTGTGTGTGTGTGTATACACATGTGCCATAGCATACATGTGGAGGTCAAAGGATAACTTGCAGGAATCAGTTCTTGGCTTGGGTTCTAGGGTTCATTCTCAAATAGTCCTGGAAACAAACACTTTCATCTGCAAGGTCATCTCACTGGCCCAAGACCAACGTTTAAATTCAAGTACATGACCCAATTCGACAAGATGTATATATTAAATAGGTACATATTTTGTCTAACACTTATACCTTACAAAATAAATCTAAGGGCATGATTATTATTGCCCAGTGAAAACCATCTGGAAGATACAAGCCATTTAGGGGTTTCCTCAACAAATATACAAATAGGTTCCATTAAAATGAAGGCTAGTTGTGGTGACATACACAACTTTTTGTATTAAAGATACAAACATTTAGGGGGCAAAGGCAGATGGATTTCTATATGTTCTAACTGGACTACATAGTTAGACTGTGTCTTTTTTCTTAAAAAGTAGGAAATATTTAGAAAGACCCATTTTTATATAAGAAAATGACTTCTACTAGTTACCTAAGAAAAAGTTTAATGAGCTCTTTTAAGGTAATTGTGTTATAATTTATATAATTTCATAGAATATTTCTGAGTTTTGGGTCACTGTAATGGCTCCATAGGTAAAAGGTGCTTACTCTGAAGCCTGTGACCTGAATTCAATCCCTGGAACCTACATAGTAGAAGGAGAGAATTGGCTCCCACACATGACATTATACATCCCTCATACAAACACACACTAAGTAAGTATAATAAAATATTTTTAAAAAGAAAGTTCCTTATTCTCATGATTTTTTTCCAGACATTTGGGGAAATTCTCTGAGGTCATATCAACACTGAAGGGATTCTAACAAGTTCTAATTGATATGAATTATTTTGGCTGAGCTAGTAAACCATCACAGTGGGTCATACATATATCAGGCTCATGTACCAGGTATGAAGTCTAATCTTTCAAATTAAATGAAAAACATTAAAAATATAAGACTTCTCAGTGGAAGAACTGTCCAGGAATTTGTGATTGTTTCAGGATTTATTCAAAATGATGAGAACATAATAGAGAGGCCAGGCAAGCCCAGATACAGAATTCCCATTCTTATCCTTGTTCCTATCGCTTGACAAATATTTGTTGAATTCACAAGCAGGTATTAGGGATATTATATAGGAATAAAGGCTGCTGGACTTTACGGCAATTTGAATGTCCCAAAGGTAACTGAGAGGGGAGAAAACAGCATGATAGTATTGGGAACCCAGGAAGCGAGTGGTCCTGCTAACTACACGACCCATAGCACTTTAAGGAAGGAATGTTGTCTCTTTTGAGGGTGATCTATCAACCTTCCAAACTACCAAGCCAGCCTCCAGAAATCACGCATTAAAATTGTTAAATGTGTTATGAGGAACACATTTAACAATTTTAATGTTAAATGAGGAATGTATATGAAGATTTGGGAATCTGAATTCTAAGCAATGGCAAAAAAAAAAAAAAAAAAAAAAAAAAAAAAAAGAAAAAAAAAATTCCACCCATGGCAGAAACTACAACATGGACAGTTTCTAACTGTCCCTGAGCAGCACTGCTAATGCACACTATTGCAGGAACATTTTTGTTGACCTTATTAGAGCTGTTCTCCCATTAGAGGTAGAAGATGCTCTATAGAGTTCAGGTGTAAAGATGCCTCCATTCTAAGAACCATTTGAATACCAGAATTGCAGAGGCTTCAGAGTCATCTGTTACATTTGTGATCAGATGAAATTTGGTCACAAATTTGGTCATAATCTAGTCTACATTTAAAGTTTACATTTTCTGGAAACATTGTCATGGCTGCCTTTAAGGCAGTCAGAGCAGAAACTTCTTGTGAATCAGAGTTGCTGTGGGCTGAGTTTTATGGAGAGCCTCTTCCAGTCTTGCGTTTAAATCCCTCCCTGCCATCCTGCAGCACAAGTTGTAAAGTGCTCTGTAAGCTTGTGACCAGGAGAAATGAGAGGCTCTGCTGAGACTGGAATGTCACTCTAAACTCTAATGTCTCCAGTGAGGACTGCTGAGTGGTAAGACATCACACAGCTCTGTCCACTCAGGCTCCCTCGGTCACCTCTCTGGTGCTCTCTGCTCCAGCTGCAAGATAGGGGAGCTTCCAACGAGCCTTAGACTAAGATTTCCCATGTGGTAGCACACACGAGTGCATTAGCTGCTGAGCAACAGGCCTGGCCTGCAGCCTAATTATTAACATTGGAGAATCGGCTGCTAGGCAAATTCAGGAATCGCTTCTATGACATTTAAAAAATATGGATTTTTTTTCTCCTGCTACTTACTGGTCAGACATACTGCATATTCCTCTCTGGATATACATAGGGGCAGTTTGACTGGAGAAGCCCTCTCCACTGTCAGTATTGTGATTATTGATCACATTAAAGATGAGCATATTTTGCTGAGTACAGTCTGTGAAATGCATCTTAGAGAACAAGTAAAAGAAACATATTAATATTATAGAATACTAATATTGTTATTAATTGCATTTATTTAAGCCTTTAGATATTAGAGTCAGTGAAAAGCCAAGCACCACCAAAATCTTGTCTCTATGGATAGTAGCCGCAGGACATTTTGCATTCCATTTAGATAAGGTAGACAGACATATTAGAGCTACCTCTTACACATGCAATCAATAGACCATAATGATTCATAAATATAGAGAGTTCATTTAAAAGCCTGACCTTCCAGACCCTGAAAAATATTTTTGCAGTTCCACAGAGCCGCTAATGTGCATTTGAGAGAATAATTTAAGATGGACTTATCACTGAATGCTTAAGAATATGGGTTACCTTTCTAAGCAAGGATTTCTTCTACTCCCTGCCAGACAAATGAACCTCTACTGAACATGGCTCTGGGGAGAGAGAAGGGGTGACTTAGCACTCGATTCAACATTTTCCTGTAGTCATGAACAGATTCAGAGATAAGTCCCATCTTGCAGATGGTTAGCATTGTCATTTTGCTCCCTTCTCAAGGGACGCCAAGGATCAGTGCTTCTACTGATCATTCAACAGATCATTGGAGGAAAGCATATGTTCCAGATGTGCCAGGGAAATAGTTTGGAGTCTCGCCTCTCAGCCTCAGATTGGCCATTCGTCAAGCACATGGTCTTCCTTGTCTGATCCTTCACTCGTTGATTTGACACACATTTTGTACTGGGATATAAGGAGAAAACAAACATGGTCAAAATTATTCACTTCATTATCACATATCTCAACCATTCGCCTTGAAAAATAAAGAATAGTTAAAAAAAAACAACCTAATACAAAGTGGCTGAAAAAATAATGAGTTCAAATAATCTATAAAGGTATACTTGGGCAACGACAACAACAATAATACTTTATACGTATACATAATAATATTTTAATTTGTGAAATGCTTCATAAGTCACCTTTTATAACTGCACAGGATATTGAATTCTCAGCACCAACTGAGAAAGAGAAAATGTACTAAGACTTTAGGAATGATAAATAATATTGGGACCACATTAGTTTAAAAATCAACTTTAGAGATGACATTATTTTAAGGGAATGAAAATCATTCTTCTAATAATTTAATGTCAACACCAATATGCTAGAAAGATAGTTATTTTGACCCTAGCTTTAAAGTTGTCTTCATTGTTAATTTCCATAAAAAACCTTAATATTGTCTAGTTATATGGTTCTGCATTCACTGATCTCATTAATACAATGGTCTTATCTGAAGGCCTCTCCTGGACTGATAGATCTAAACTGCATATTTTTCTAAACTGCTAAACTCAGGAGGAATCTTGAAGGTAGCCCACACAGCACCATCAACTGTAACTTTGCATTATTGAATTTATTGTCTATTCCGCTAAACTCTGATGTGATGTTTTGACTCTTGCTTTGTGTCCTGGCCTGATTCAATCCACCAAAAATGTGTAATGTTAAACCAAGAAAAACAAGCAATATTGGTGGTAGAATATGAGGAAAAAGTTCAAGCTTCATGGCACTGATTAATTTTTTGAGTAGGAAGTTCCACTGGGCTCATTGTTGAAGTCTGCTGTTGTATAAGCTGTGTTCCCTTCAGAAGCCTTTCTAAAAGGAATGAGGAACTACATATGGAAAGCCACATGAAACCTTAACAATTGTTTGGTCCAGGAAGAATGTGTGTTCCTGTGAGTCTAAGCATTTTATCATGTATCTGCCTCCTGAAGTACTAGGCCATAAAGGGAATAAAATTAATATTGTTTCTACTTGCCTAGCACAGATAGATTTTAACCTGGGCTCTGTAGACCTTTTTGAAAGTTGCATGTAATGTTAAAAAAAACAACAACAACTTTAGTATAGATAAGGAGAGGCCAAAAGATAGAACAATGGAAGAAACATGTGACCACTGTAGCCATTACTAAGGTCCTGACTTTTCTTTGTGGCCATGACTTCTTTGCAGGTGTTTATTATGTTTCTCCAACTAGCCAAATAAACATAATGAGAACTTAAAGGAGGCCATCAGTGCACCAGTGATAGAGTTTGTCATGGACCAGTTCCTTGATCCTGTAGTCTAATGCTGAAAGCCAAAGAAGAAAAGAAAAATCCTATGTGGGAGCATTTACCAGATGACACAACAAAAATCATACCCTCACGACTCGTTAGAGACTGCTCATCTAGGTTTTTTTTTTTTTTGGTCACCAAATATATTATTTTACTTAGTATTGTGGCAAAATATTTTAGAAGAAGCAACATCAAGGGGGAGGATTGATTTTGAATCTCAGTTTGAAAGCACCACCCATCATCACAAGGTTGACAGTCAGGAGACAGAGAGAAACAAATGCTGGTGCTCAGTTCACCTTTACCTCCTCCTCCTCCTCCTCCTCCTCTTCCTCCTTCTCCTCCTCCTCCTCCTCCTCCTCCTCTTCCTCCTCCTCCTCCTCCTCCTCCTTCCTCCTCCTTCTCTTTCTTTTTTCAGTATACCACCTCAGCCCACAAGATTCTACTGCCAGGTACATCTTCCCTCTGCACCTTACCTCTGGAAATCAACCTCTAGGTGACTTCTCTCCTTTCTTTCATTTTCTTAGATTTATTGTCACACATGTGTGTGTATGTGCATACTTGTGTGTGTTTGTGTGTGTGTGCCTGTGCCTGTGTGTGCCCACAGCTGTACATACAGACCTAAACTCCAGTCTTCTTCAAGAGCAGCAAGCATGCTTAACTGCTGAAGCCTTTTCTCCAGCTGCCCAACCCAGTGATTTCAAATCTAGTTAAGCCGCTGATGAAAATGAACTATCACCAACGAACTTGCTCTGTCCTGAGTCTGTAAGCTATTCTATATTTATGTGCAACTACCGTGCTGATGGTACAAAATCATAGCCTTCCTCCCACAAAGAGACTGATAAAAGAAATGTCACTTCGTGGTAGCTCCAAATTAGAAACATTCCAAAGACCTATCTACACCAGCATGGACCAATATGGCTCATTCCTATAGCAATGAAAATGGGTGAAATACAGCTTCGACAACAACACGGGTGAAGTTCACAAAACAGCATTGTGAGAAGCTAGACAAAATAATCTAACACAGTTGGAAGAAAAAGAAATAATCTAACACACAAACCTGACACTTCCACAACACTTCTAAACCAATAAACTTAAATGATGTTTGATAAATTCAAGCTTTATTGTCATAAAGGTCAGGCTAGTGGTGACCTTTGAGAGTCTGCTACAGGAAATGGGAGGACATGTGAGGAGGGAGCTTCTCAGTGGCTAGCAATTTTCTCATGTCTAAGTGTGTTTGTGAGAATTCTCTTATCCATAAAAAGTCCATAGAGGCACCTATGAGCTCTTTGGCCAAATATAATGTATATGCTGTTTCTGAATTCTTGTTTTCATTTGGTCTTTTCTGATATTGTGTTCCCCTTGGCCTTGTTATAATTGCTATGTGTTGTTCTCCTTCCTCATAAACTACACAGTGTTGTTCATAGTCAGTGCTTTGTAAGTGTAGGGAAAATTCAATCTTCAGTGGAACAATGAAAACTATCTGTTTGGCTGTTTGAAATCTAAAACATATTTGCGAAGGCTTTGCCACAGAAAATGGGTTACTGTTGGTTATGAGAATGTTGAGATATACCACAACCCATGAAGTGCAATTTCATGATACAGTTGCTTTTATTATTCTGAGAACTGACTTGCAGCTAATAATTAGGTTATATAGATAAACACTGCTATACATATTATGTACTATAGGTAATTTATTGCTGGTTCTGAGATTAAGAAACAAATCAGTTTGTGATACATACGTGGAAGGCTTTATAATTTACTGAATAATTTATAATGCAATAAAAAATACTGCAAATTTTCCTGGCTGAACACTTATAGAAAGTACAGCCATGACTGTGAACATGTATAAGCATGTACTTGTATGGGAGATATGCATGTAGTTACTTTGTGAACTTTTTTGTAAATCTACACCTCATAAATAGAAATTTTACTTTGTGTACTTTACAATACCTGACTCTTCCTCCTCTCTTCAAGACTGAGGAGAAAAGAGCACTGTGAGTTTAATGGTAATCTTACAGCATCCCTAGTAAGACTTAAGACTGGCAGCCTCTCAAGGTATTCACTGATAGCTTGGGCCATAACTGGTTAGCTATTTGCATGCATAAGGAAACTCACAGGTTGGATATTCCTGAGTCAAGAAATAATGTGTATGTGTGTGTGTGTATGTGTGTGTGTGTGTGTGTGTGTTTGCATGTGCACGAGCACACATTTGTACATGCATATGCATGTTTGTGTAGGCATGTTATGACTTACATTTGGGAAACTTTTCATTAGCATCCCTGTTTTGGTTGACTTTACAATACTGTCTAAAACTCAATATAATACTACTAGATTTTGAAGAGCGGATTATAGCAATGCAAATATTAGCCTTGATGAGACTTAAAGCTAACTAGAGGAGAAGAAGTGGATTATTTAGAGAAAATTCTTGAGAACTTAGCTTAAGTGATTTGGAAAGCCACCAAAGGTATCTTTGAACACAAAGTACTCTTAATCTGTTTTGCTTAAGTCAGAACTGTTCCATCTTGAGGAAGTTAAGATTAATGGTTACCATGTAGAACAATAAGTAAAGGCATAGAATCACAATCCAAGGTTTTACACTGGAATCTAAAATATATATACACATATGCAGTATTAGATATAAAATGTAGTGAGTGGCTAACAAATGTTTAAAATTCAAAGCAATTCCAATAAAGGGGGAATGAAGCGAGTCCATGTGATATTCATTATGCAAATGGCCTCCGACATTTGTGGTGCTTCCAAAATATTCCGAGAATTGCTAATTTTGACTTGTTGCAATTTTATGTCTAAAAATATTAGTGAGAAAATTCCATCGAAGTCATCAAAACAATATATGAGAGAAGAATCTGTGAAGAATACCATTTTAATCTGCAAAGGAGTATTTTTCAATTAGAAAGAGTAGAATGTTCCCCTTCTTGCTTGGTCCAGGATGTAAATGATGTGTATAAGTCAGGAAGTGAAGTTATGTGATTAGCGAATATCATTAACATCCCTCAATTTATGTAATGATCATTTTTTTATATTGTTTGGATAGTTCCTTTGTCAGTTCTTCATACAAACTCTACACTTTGAAACCACCTGTGGATTTTTTTTTTTTTTTTTTTTTTTTTTTTT
>JADRCC010256750.1:0-12111 GCA_019843855.1 Hylomyscus alleni | reverse complement strand
ACACACACACACACACACACACACACACACAAATTTAAAAAGCAACTTTTAAGTGCTGGAAAGATGGCTCAGCGGTTAAGAGCACTGATTGTTCTTACAGAGGTCCTGAATTCAATTCCCAGCAACCACATGGTGGCTGGCAACCATCCGTAGTGGGATCTGATGCCCTCTTCTGTTGTATCTGAAGACAGCTACAGTCTACTCATATGCATAAAATTAATAACTCTTTTAAAAAAGCAGCTTTAAGAAGGATAATTTTAGCTCCCCAGTGTCAGGTTACGGTCCATCATAGCTGGGAAATCACAGTAACAGGACCTTAAGGGAGGCCGGTCACATCACATCCATAATCAGGAACAGAGAGCAATGAATGCGTACATGATAGTGCTCAGGTTGCTTCCTCATGTGTTCCAGAATCCGCTGCCTAGGGAATGGTGCCACTCACAATGGATGGACCTTTCCACTTTAATTAACGACACTCTTACAGACCACCTGATCTATATAGTCCTTCTTTGTGAATGCTTCTCAGGCGATTCCAGATTACATTAAGTTGACAGTTAAAAGCTAACCAGCAGAGTGATTATATGTCTTATCTTTCCAGATATTTAGCTTTTACTTCTGAGAAGTAAATAGTATTTTACAAATGGTACTTCACTTTCTTTATGTCATAGTTAGGTTTCTGTTGCTGTGATACACGCCATGATCCTAAGAAGCTTGGGGAGGAAGGGTTTTATTTCATCTTAAACTTTCAGTAATGGTCACCTCTGATGGGAGGTCAGGGGAGGAACCTGGAGGTAGGGATTGGTGCAGAGACTGCAGACGAGGGCTGCTTACTGGTTTGCTCAGCTGGCTCTCTGTATAGCCCTGGCTGTCCTGGAACTCACTCTGTAGACCAGGCTGGCCTTAAACTCAGAAATCCGCCTGCCTCTGCCTCCCAAGTGCTGGGATTAAAGGCGTTCGCCACCACTACCCAGCTCAGCTGGCTTTCTTTTTCTTTTCTTCTTTTTTTTTTTTTTTAAGATTTATTTATTTTATTTATATGAGCACACTGTCGCTGTCTGCAGACACACCAGAAGAGGGCATCGGATCCCATCACAGATGGTTGTGAGCCACCATGTGGTTGCTGGGAATTGAACTCAGGACCTCTGGAAGAGCGGTCAGGGCTTTTAACCACTTAGCCATCTCTCCAGCCCATCAACTGGCTTTTTTATGCCACCCAGGGCCACCTGCCTAGAGGTGGCCCTGCCTGCCATGGGCTGGTCCTTCTGTTATCAATTGACAATGAACCTGATGAGTCAGTTTTCTCAACTGAGGGTCCTCTTTCTAAGTAACTATATTGTGTCAAGTTGAAAAACAAAAACAAAAAAAACCCAAAAAAAACCCAAAACCCAACCAGGGATACTCCCACTGCACTGGGTGTTTTTTGGACAGGATCTCACTGTGAAGCCCTGGGCTGGACTGGTAATTCATCTGTGTAGGCCAGGTTGGCTTTGAGCTTGTGTCAATCCTCCTGCTTCTGCCTCCTAAGTGCTGCTATTTTGTTTTAGGCCTAGGTTTCAGTTTATCTAAGACAGTAACTTGTCCACATCAGCATTGTGACAGAAGTGGTACTGGAGACGGAATCAGTTTTAGAGCGTAGTGGCGTGGAACCTGGTGGGTACGTGATATAAACTTGGAATCTTTCTTCACTATGGAAAATCAGTGCAGTAGAGCACAGCAGGGCCTAGCAAATGAGTGCTGCAGGGCGGGATGTCTCCTCATAGGAGAGCAGTGACATGCTGAACTAGAAAGTGCCTCTGTTCCTGGTCTTCTCTGTACCACAATGCCTTTCAGATACTGAGCGCCCACTTCTAACTAGGTGCATGACTTGGAGAAAGTTCTCTGGGGTGAGAGTTGGTCCAGGATCCTCTGTAAATCAAGCACTTTAGGGACTGGGGGAAGGGAGCCCTATTGTGACTGCGTTTTACAGGAAGGAAGGATTGTTCATTGAGAGGATGTGGAATGGGCCGGATCTCTTTGATTTTAAATGTCTAAAGTCTACCCACCACCTTGTGAATGGTACTGTGGATGCAGTTATTAAAATGGGACCTGGGGCTGGTGAGATGGCTCAGTGGTTAAGAGTATTGACTGTTCTTCCGAAGGACCTGAGTTCAAATCCTAGTAACCACATGGTGGCTCACAACCTCTCATAGTGAGATCTGGCACCCTCTTCTGGGGTATCTGAAGACAGCAACGATGTACTTACATACATAAAATAAATAAATAAAATGGGACCTGGGTATGGTGACCAATATCTTTAATGCCAGTACTTGGGAGGTAGAGGCAGAAGCAGGAAGTTAAGGAGTTTGAGGTTAGCTTTAGCTATCCAGTGAGTTGGAGGCAGACGTGGGCTATGTGACTTCCTATCTTGAAATAAAACAAAATAGAACAAAATGAGATGATTACTAAGGTGGGCCTCAGGTGTCTTTAAGAAATTTAAAATTTAGGGGTTGAAGAGATGGTTCAGTGGCTAGGTGCACTGGCTGATCGTCTAGAGGTTCTGAGTTCATTTCTCAGCACTCACATGGCAGTTCACAATCTGATGCCCTCCTCTGATCTGTAGGCATACATTCAGAAAGACAAAGCACCATACATAAAAACAAACCAAAAAACCAAAACTAAAAATCAAAAAAATCCAAAAACCAAACCATTAGAAACAATAACAAAATGTTTTGAATTTTTATTTTTCTATTTATTTTTTGAGCTAAGGTCTCCTAATAGCCCAGGCTGGCCTCAGGCTCAGTGAGTACCTGAGATGACCTTGACTTGATTCCCCCGGCTCCACCTTCCGAATGCTGCAGTTGCTGGTGTATGTTACCATGCCCAGTTTATGTGGTGCTGGCGACTGAACCTAGGGCCTCATGCATGTCAGGTGGACACTCTACCAAGCAAGCCGTATTTCCAGAAAGTAAGCTCCTTAGGTGCCTTTTACTGAAGGGCTTAGGATGCATTCAGAGATGGAGGGAATAGTTTGAGAAACTGAAGTCAGAGAGCAGAGCATGTGTTAAGACAGCAATGTGATCGTTGATCCTAGCTGGAGTCGAGGGCACTTGAGGGAATCCTGAGAGAGAGAAGACTGGAAGGATGACATGGAGGTCCATAGTTGCCAGGCCTGGACATGTGGCCTTTAGTCAAGGTCTTTCTTTCACTTGGGCTGGGTTGGGCTGAAGGGCAGGTGTGGAAGAGCTCTGTGTGAGGGAAGAGCAGGTGAGACTGGAGGATGGTGGGTAGTTAAGTGAGGCAGATGAATTGGTAGAAGGCTGGGCAGTAGTCTTAGTTTTAATGAATTATTAAGGTGATTGTGGACCTAGGAAGGAAGGCAGAGAGGGGAGTTTGCAGTGGAAGCTTTTCAGGGGATAAATGCAGGTTTGTGAGTGAGAGGAGGGTGGGGTGGGAGGGCGGACATTAGAGCTAGCTCTTACTGGTTCTTAGTGTTCATTGATGGCTATGGCGAATGGTGCTGTCGGGAGATTGCCTTGGGTTCTTCCCTGTTTCTTCTCGAACTTTGGTCTATGTCTAGTGAGTCACTTGTAGCTGGGCGATGCTGAGGTGAGAAGCTGACTACAGAGGTACAGCCTGTGATCTTAGCCACTCAGGAGCCTGAGGCAGGATGACCGAGAGTTCAAAGCCTGCTTGGGCTACAGAGCAAATTCAAGACTAGACTGAGTAACTTAGCAAGATCCTGTCTTTGATTTTTTTTTGTTTGTTTTTGAGACAGGTTCTCTCTATGTAGCCCTGGCTGTCCTGGAACTATGTAGGCCAGGTTGGCTTAGAACTCACAGTTTCACCTGTCTCTGCCTCCTCAGTGCTGGGATTAAAGATGTGCACCACCTTATCCTGCCTATCTCCCTGCTCTGCCCCAACCTTTTGGTCTCTATCTCTCTTTCACACTCTCCTTTGCTCATTAACAAATGATTAAATAAGGACCTCCCATTAGGATTCTGTCTTCCTAGGCAGTTGATACTGCCACTCAGTGATCTGCTTAGGAAACTTCAAAAATTTCTTTCTTTTTGTTTTTTTTGTTTTTGTTTTTTTGAGACAGGGTTTCTCTGTATAGCCCTGACTGTCCCAGAACTCACTTTGTAGACCTGGCTGGCTTTGAACTCAGAAATCCTCCTGCCTCTGCCCCCCAAGTGCTGGGATTAAAGGGGTGCACTACCACTGCCCGGCCAAAATTTTATTTCTTATAGCTGGAAATAGGTCTGCTTGGCTGAGGCTCCTGGAGGCCCAGTTTTTTCTCTGCTTTTTTCTGCTTTTTCTTCAGGAAACAGGGCTCTATCTTGTCTGTCTGTTTGTCTATCATCTGTGCATCTATCTATGTATCTTATCTATCATCTATCTATCTGTATGTCTACCTATATCTAACCTGTATCCATGTATCTATCATGTTGGTCGGTTATATATCATCTATCTGTCTGTCTGCCTATTATCTATCATCTATGTATGTATCTGTCAATCATCTATTTATATCTATCATGTATCAGTATCTATGATCTGTCTATTATCTATTTGTCTATGGGTCATCTACTTATCATCTGTCTATTATCTATCTTTGTATCTATAATCTATATCATCTATGTATCTATGCATCTATCTACCTATCTCTCATTTATCTATATCTATTTACGTATCTATTCATCATCTGTCTGCCTACCTACCTTCTATCCCAGTGGTAAAGCACTTGCCAAGATGCATGAGGGTCTGGGCTCAATTCCCAAGAAGCCCTCCTCAGCCTTCTTCAGTGAAGTAAAGGAGTTGGGAGGCTGACTTCCCTCCACCACCAGGAGTGGGCCGCCGGCACTGATAGCTTGCTGTGGGGTCAGATCCTTGGAGACTCTCAGAGTGGTGTCTGTGTTTTGAGACAGGTTCATGGTGAAGCTGGCTGAAGAGACTGATGGGATCATTGTCTCCAATGACCAGTTCCGGGATCTGGCTGAGGAGTCTGACAAGTGGATGGCGATCATCAGAGAGCGGTGAGAGAATAGGGCACCGGCTCAGACCTTTCTCTAAACCAGCTCTGCTCTGGCCACTGGGTGAGAATCTTGGGGAAGGGCTTGAAGATAGCTCAGAGGATGATAGCCAGTAGCTCCTGATGGTGCTGGTCCCAGACGCCTGGGCGTTGGCAAGGTCATCTCTGTGATGTCCTCTTTTCTCCTCTAGCCTGCTGCCCTTCACCTTTGTGGGGAATCTCTTCATGGTCCCAGATGACCCACTGGGGCGAAATGGCCCAACCCTGGATGAGTTCCTGAAGAAGCCAGTCAGGTAATGCCCCTACTTCTGCAGGCAGCCTGTAGGTCTGCTCCTCTCTGAAGGATTGGAGGCTTGAATGGAGTATCGAAGCTTGGGATAGCTTAATTCTGCAGTAGTCTTGAGTTTGCTGGCCTGGCCTTTAAAATCTCTGCAGGGAGTCATGACACCGACCTTTATACCAAGCAGAGGAACTTTTATTTTTTCTTCTGGTTAGTGTGTTTGATGGAGCTATTTGGGAAGTAGTTGCATGTAGTGATAGCCAGTTGTACCCCACACCCTCCTTTGCTCATTAACAAATGATTAAATAAGGACCTCTCATTAGGACTCTATCTGCCTAGACGGTTGATACCGCCACTCAGTGGCCTGCTTAGGAAACTTCAAAAATTTATTTCCTATAGCTGGAAATAGGTCTGCTTGGCTGAGGTTCCTGGAGGCCCAGTTTTCCCTCCAGACTGCTTATCAGTTTTTATTCTGCTTTTTCTCCAGGAAACAGGGCTCTTCTAAATCTCAGCAGCCCTCCAAAGGTTCTACAGAACACGGTAATCAGCAGCAGGGGAAGGAAGTGGAGAGGGGCAATGGTGGCATTCGGAAGACCCGGGAGACAGAGCGGCTCCGGCGCCAGCTGCTCGAAGTGTTTTGGGGTCAGGACCACAAGGTGGACTTCATCCTGCAGCGGGAACCGTACTGCCGGGATATTAACCAACTTTCTGAGGCCCTGCTGAGTCTCAACTTCTGAGCCTTTCTGCCCTGCATAGCTGCTACCCTATTAGAGTCAGCCTCCCCAGCCCCTCCCCTTCTCTTACGGTTGGTCCCTCTGCCACTCAGACCATGACCCATTCTCACTCTAAGATGGTGCTTCGGCCAGAGGAAGCACCAGAGAAGAGAATTTGAGTATGGGAATACTCTTGCCTGGGGTGCTTTGAGGACAGGTCCTTAAAGTGACTCAACCTGAGGGAGGACCGCTTTTAGGAGGTTTTGATCAGACTCAACTCCTCAACTTTGTCTTTACAGAGGGTTTCTGTAAAGGGTGTAGGGTGTAGAGGCTGTTCCTGGAGACCAAGGCTGTGGCTTCACTACCACTTCCTTGGTTGGAGGTTAGGGTAGGCGGGAGGTGATAAAAAGGCTAAGCTGAGAAAGCAAGCATCCTCTGGCTGCTCCTGAGTGGTAGGATAGGCTAAGCTGTACCCTGGTGTGTCCAGAGGAGTGCTGGCTCCCAGAAGGGTCACAGCACTATGTGGGCTGTTGCAGGGGCCAGCTGAGAACCAGAAGGCAGAGGCAGGCTTCTAGTCTCAGTTGTGCCTGCCTGTGACCTTGACAGAGTTGCTTGGCCTTTACTTATGTCTATACATCAGGCATAAAGATAACGGTTGAGGAAAATGAGAACAGAGAAGGCGGCTTCTGTGAGGACCTGTATACAAATCATGGCTCAGGTGTGTCTGCCCTTGGCTGGCTGCACAGGCTCTCTAGCCAAAACTTCACATTCAGAGATGTCCACTGTCCACTCCCTTGATTTTAACCCTGGGTTTTCAGTAGAACATGCCCTGTAATGGCTGCATCCCTTTCCAGCAACCTTCAAAACTCATGTTAACAAGATAGTCAAGTTAGGGTTGATGGTTACATTACTTAAATACTCTCAGGGCTCCTATAAATGGCAGCTGCTCAGTTGCATTTCAAGTGTGTGTTTACAGATTGACAAGGCCCTGGTTAAATCCTCTTTCTGGTATTGAGCCTATTCACCAAACCCATGATGTCATGATTGGCAGTGACCGTGGGATCTATCTAGTATTTTCTTTATGGAAGACAGGTTTCGCTCGGCAAGACACACTGCTGCATTGTGTATATTCGAAGTAGAAGCTGAAGTATGATTGAGATCCCGATTGGTTACTGACCAACTCCACTGACCTATCATGACAAACTGTTTACATTCTAACTCCCACAAGTCATTGTTCTGTATCAGTTTGAACTCTGTCTGTGCTGGGGAATGTACTATCTGCAAGGTGGCACATTCCTTACTTGGATGTGTTAATCAGTTTTTTTCTCTAGTATAGTCTAGCATGCTTTTCTGTTATTTTTACCTCCCAGGAGTAATTTAGAACTAGTCAACTTCTTAGAGGCCAGAGTCAGATAGAAGTATTAAAAGGTAAGGCAGGCGGCCCTGGGTTCATGTAGCAAGTCCCTGAATTAGACGCTTTTCTGGCTCTGACTTATTCCAAGTGACACGGAGTTGAGTGTGTGGCTCTCTGCGTCCCAGTGTCTTTGTTTCGTTGGGCGATTTTCATTTCACACCAGATTGATTAGGTGTTGGAGACAAGATAATCAGGGAAATGACAAGAGGAAAAGAATGGTGTGGACTGGGTGCTGGTAGACCTGCTTTTTAAGCTTATGATTGGTGTCTTGCTCTTTTCACTTGCCATGATGGTGGATGTTCAGAAGGCCGGGGCTATCTTCCCTGTTATGCCGAGGGCATGACGGGCTGGGACCTGTATGTGTTTACTATATGAATCCATGGCTGTTTGGTAAATGCTGAAGGCTTAACCTACAGGGACTTTTCTCCATGTTTGCTGGCATCCTCTGAACAGGTGATCAGCGTGACGCCAGAAATCACTGGAGACAGATCTTTATGTATAGTGTCTTTAATTTCTGTCATAACCTCAGGTTTGACCAGCTCATTTGGGAAGAGAGACCAAGAAATAAGAAAGGAAAGGATAAGAAAGTTGCATAATAAAATGTTCAGAACCCAGCTTAGGAAGAAAAGCCATGTAGGGTAATAGTTCTTAAGATAATTCTAGAAGAATATAAGCCAAAAACACAGCTGGAGCCAGTAATCTAGTGACATAATCTATCTTTATTGCTATAACTGTAGAACTTTGTCTACATACCATATAGGAGAACCAGGGCAACAACATGACACAGAAGCCACAAGAAGTTGAAAAGGTTAAGGTTAGAATGGGATTACATCCTTGAGACTAGAGTTTCTCAGATAGGAGTGGAGCAACAAAACATGGGAAGAAAGTGAGGGGGACAGAGTCTAAGACCCAGATGGCTTCTGATCTCGAGTACAGGGATCACCTGACCTGCTTCTCAGAATGCAGGAACAGGCCCCAGCTCCTGCCTTGGGGCTCCTTCTCTACTTAGGCTACGACATCTTTCAAGGCAGCCCCCAATTCTGGGAAGGAATACTGGTAGCCACTGGCCAGTGTCCGCCGAGGGACCACTTTCTGGCCTTCCAACAGCATGATGGCACGTTCTCGCCCAAAGACTGCTTGTACCACAGTGCTGGGGACAGGTATGAAGGCCGGGCGGCCCAGGGCAGCACCCAAGGCCCGGGCAAACTCAGCGTTGGTAGTTGTAGATGCTGGAGCCACACCATTCAGGACTCCTTGGACGTGGTTTGCTTCAAGGGCATGACTCAGAATTCCTGCCAGGTCAGCGATATGTATCCAGGGGAAGAACTGGTGACCTGAACCAATGGGGCCTCCTAGGCCCAGGCGGAAGGGCAGAAGCATGTGGCCGACTGCACCGCCCCCACGGCCCAGCACAACCCCTAAAGCAGACAGAGAGGTGGTACAGGAAGGTTGCTTAGCCTTGAAAATCTGCACTACTCCCTTCCTCGTGGCCTTCCCATATACACGTGGAGTGGACAGAGTTGAGGGCTGTGGGTCTTTTGGGGACTTTCCCTCTGTACGCTAGTTAAAGTGATGGTGTCCTCTCACTGCAGGCTCAGCCCTCCTCAGCCCAGAAATCTGCCACTTTGCCTGGTTCCCAGGCCCTTCGTCCTCACCTGAACGTACCACGACCTGACGTGTAGACTCTCCAGGAAGCCTGGCTGCAGCTTCCCATTTGGTTACTAGGTTGGAGAAAAAGTCAAAATCCCCTCCTGGGCTGTCTTCATCATACTCCTCAGTCAGGCTTGGCTGGTAGTAAGCTGTCATGGAAGAGCAACCATTTGCTCTGGCGGTCCCTGGCCTGCCGGGGGCCCTCTGTAGTGAAAGGCTCCTTAGCCTCGGTCTCCTTGGCCTTTGGGTTTCCACAGAAGAACCTTAACTGTTTCCCCCTTGAGCTTCTCCGTGTGTTCATGCCTGGAAGTCTAGCTTTTGGCTGTCAGACTGTCCAGAGGCCGCTAGCTTGGAGTGGGTAGAGACAGAAACATAGGTGCTAAGCTGCTTGAACACCACTTTTTGATTATCTGTGACTTTGTGCCAAGTTACTTCTCTGTGTGAAAAATCTGCATCTTCATACGGAAGTAACTGTACCTACCTCATAAAGTTGTTGCAAGGATTAAATAATATGTATAAAATAGTATAGTGGCTAACTACCCATATTTTAATTGTTTGCAATTGTGTGGTCTCAAAGGAGACACAACAAAGGGAGCTCTTCATAAAGAACTGCAGGGCAAAAAGCTAGGGGCTTGGGAGTGGGGAGATGTCTTCAGCATCAGGACCGAAACCACTCCTCTTTCTCTGAGGGCTTCCAATAAAGGCTCTCTAGCCAAGTATAGCCCCCCCACCCCCCCCCCGCAATTTCCACACCCATAAAGACCACATGGTGACAACACAGATCTGGGTCAGAAGACACCTGTGTGGCTGCAGGCCTAGGCAGCTGCACTGGAAGGGACCTACGCTTTGGGTGCCAGTCCTAAGGGCCTCAACTGCTTGTTCTGTTCTCCCTGGCTCCGTTAATGTAAGAGGCTGGTGATTCGGGGGCATACCTACACCTGTGACTAGTATCCAAGCCTGAGGTGGGTGTGCAGCTTTGGTGATGGCTTTAGCTAGCAAGTGGGTGGTATCCAATCGGCTGGTGAGAACCTCTTTTTGGAAAGTTTCATTCCATCTGCAGAGAGGATGAAAGAAAAGGTCAGAAGTACAGACATGCACCTAAACCACATCCTCCCAACTCATCCGACTCTCCTCCCAGCCAGCCAGTTGTCCTAAGTCTGTCTTAATGCATACCTCGGGGTGGTTAAGAAGATAGAGGCCTCCCTCCCCCAATAGGCATGGACTGTATGTATGTCTTTATCTACAACACTGGGCTTTATTGGACACTGCTATATACAGGCTCCAAATGCTTAAGGGGCACATGCGCAGTGTATTTCTACCATGCACAGTTCACAGGCATCGACCCTCTTCCCCGCTGTGCAGGTGATGAGTTTGCTCTATGGCCCTGTTGACCTTCGCAGAGGGTTGAGGATGTTCTCTCCGGCCAGGTTGATGACAACATCGCAGAGGGGCAGCCCCGATCTACTGAGCTCACTCTGTGGGAGAAAGTACAAGTGCCTGCTGGTACTGTCCTTCCCGCGCAAATTGCCCTTCCCACCCACCTTCCAGAAGCTGGACCTACCCACGTGATTCGACCCGGGCCAGGCTGTCTGGAGACCAATTTAACTTCGTGGCCCTTGGCTTTCAGCAGCTGGGTTAGGGCTGTCCCAATGAAACCAGTCCCGCCACCTGATGGGAGAGCACAAACGGATTACTCAGAGGGGTGGAGGCAGATGTCTGCTGTAGGGCCCCTTTGGGTGCGGTCCCATCTGACATCAGGCCTCTCCACCCTACCACCCCCCCCCCCCCCCCCCCCCCCCCCCCCCCCGCGATGCAGAGGTGACAAAGGTCGCGGGGTCTCACAGATTCAGCTCTTGGGGCTGGGAAACCAAGGCTAGGTTGCCTGCTTAGGAGATTGCACCCCGTGGGCCTGTTTTCTCAGCTCTCGGCTGCAGCCTCAGCCGGCCCGAGACTCTCAGCCCTCCCTCACCTACAAGCACCCGCATAGCGACAGGGAGCTAGCACGCCTGCGCGAGATTTAAATACCGGACGCGACTACGCGCCTCACCTCACGCGAATCTCCGTACTAGGTGTGCCCCCTCTCCCCCGACCCGGAAGGAGTTATAGTGATCTCGAAGCACAGTAAATTTCTCTGGGAAGAATGACGCAAAGGAGATGGAGGAAGGAGTGCAGAAGGGATCCGCTCCTAAAGAACAACTCAAGACCGCAAAGCGCTGGGCGCGCGTTCAGGGATTGGGGGGTGGGGGTGGGGCGCACTGTGGAATTCTTCTTCGTCGTCCTTTCTCACTGTTCTGCCTTCTCCTGCCAGGACTCGAGGGTGCCAGAGTTTTTTCCCTTGTCCTTGCTTCCGCAGCTAAGGCGCTCGCAAGAGTGCGTTCCACTCTGTGCTTCCCAGTTCATCCATTTCGGGGCTCTGCGGGAACACCTATTTCACCAAGTCTAAAGCCCAGTTGTAGATCATTTTGATTGATCGCGCTGCCAAAATCACTGTCTTTTTCTTCCTTTTTTTTTTTTTTAGAAAGGATAGGCAGAGCCAATTTAAGCCAGATAAGGTTACATTAAAGGCAGGTTTATTGGGAGTTCACTGGGGACTCACCATGGGGAGGAGTAGGGGAGAGGAGAAAGGGTGTGCGCGGAGAGAGAAGGGGCCGGGAGAAGAGAGGAGAGGGAAGAGAGAGCAAAATGTCTGAATTATATAAGGGAAGATCCTCTAGGGGAAGAGCAGCCCAGCTCCTGGACTGGAAACTTCAAGGTTGGGGGCAAGGTATGCCAGGTAGGGACTGAGGGATGCCGGGAGAATCTGGAGGCCAAGTCTGCTTTGTAAATAAGTAAAGATGTAAAATATGTGCCTCAGTCCCTTGATCCCAGTCTGAAAAGGATCAAACAAGAAACGCTGCATTTTTGGCTTCAGTGGAAACCACACTGTCTTCTGGGACTTTAAGAATCAAGTTTGGCGTCTGTTGCTTGTTGTGCTTCCTTTAAATTCTCTCTCTCCCTCCCTCCCTACAAGCACCCGCATAGCGACAGGGAGCTAGCACGCCTGCGCGAG
>JADRCC010256732.1:0-11477 GCA_019843855.1 Hylomyscus alleni | reverse complement strand
TGTGTGTGTGTGTGTGTGTGTGTGTGTGTGTGTGTGTGTCTAATGCTACAGTGAGAGGGTGTGTGTCCTGCGTGGATCCTGCACAGAACACTTACTTCACTCAGTAAGAGTGAGCGTCCTGAGCCCTGAACCCTGAGTGTCCTCTGGTAGAGGTACTATGCTGGTCAGTCAGAATGGTCTTTCTCACCCAGAATCCCGGTCTGGGTTTCTTGGTCTCTGTTTTCCTAGAGAAGCCACTTAGCCGCTGTGTGTTCTCAGCCTAGGGCTTAGGGTTCCAGGTCAGGGTCAGATGCCTCTGCCCTTGTGAAAGCCTCAAAGCCCCGAGAGCCCCAGTACACGCCTGGACTTTCTCAGCTCTGAGCTCTAGGGTGATGCTGACCCTTCTCAATGAGGAGCTATTTGCCCTGCTGATTCTCACGGGGGAAGGAGCCACTGGAATGGCCTTCCAGTCTCCTCATCTTCCCCGACACCATCACTCAGGGAAACACAGCTAATTTTAAAATGGCTGCTCTCGTGATGGACGAGATTAATGGATCTTGAAGAGCAGCCAGCGTACCAACTGCTCCTGCAGCCATGATGAAAGCTAATAATGTAGAAAATTCTGCCAATTCCTTTAATTCATGAATATTTAAGCCTGTGAAAAATCTGTCAGATTATATCATTTTTTCCTGGTGATTTTCCGCCTAAGTACATTCGTGGCGGCCTGCCAGGTGCTCAAGAAACTTCAGCGGGAGTAAAATCATTCTTGTTGTTGGTACGGTGGGCCTCCATCTCACCTTCTCTCGTTGGATTTATCCCCGTCCACTGAGATTGTCAGCAACAGCCTCCGCATTTGTACCTCGGCAGTCTTGGATTCTTCTCCTAACCTAAAGCTGGCAGAGCCCTTCAAGATCATAGCTCATGGGTTTTCAATTTGTGTTCTGTGCTATCCATAAAAGTAGGTGCCAGGGCCTCGGGCTCTCTGGGAGGTGTTTAGGCTGGAAAGGCTGGGTGGGTGGGGCTTTCGGTTTGACACCTCATTCCATCAAATAGTCAGCTCTGGGCATCAAACAGCCTTCCCTGGAAAGGCAGAGTCCGAGTGTGACCCTGCCTGGAAACAATGTCCCTCAAATCTCAAAATGGCAACAGTAAGAGAATCCCTCCAGGAGAGTTAATTGGCCCATCCCAGAGGACAGGAGCTGTGACCACGCCCAATCCCGTTTGTCCCCGCCCACTCCCACCCCCCACCTGCCTCACTCTCTAGCACATTGTAGCAGCCCAGTATCATAAGTCTGAGGCAAACAGGAAGTGAGGTTCAAATGGGCGGAAGCTCCAAGCCACCAGGAAAGCCCTTTCAGGAACCCTTCAAAGACTAGAGAGACAATGAGCCTGTTTAGCCACTTAAGAGGGAAGGGAGGGAAGGGGAGGAGGAGTGGGGGCTCTGGGAGGAGGGGAGGTTGGCCAATTTTGGAGATGATTATCATTCGGGGACTTGTTGGCTGGAGGAAGGAGGGAGCTGCTTTTTATAGGATCCAGTTCCGCGTTCTCTCCGGTTATTCTCCAAAAGCAAACCGGCTCTTCAGTCAGCTGGCAGGAGAGCCAAGAGAGCTGGGCAAGCGGGCAAGTTCTGGCGGACCTGGCCCAGGTTCAAGGTTTGCTCCAGCTGGTCACGTCCTCACCAGGGCAGTGGGCCTGCCTGCCCACAACTCTATGCCAAGGAGCCCAGGTCAGCCTTTCCTCTCTTAGGGGCCTGAGCCCATCCAAAATCAACAAGTCTTTTTGTGCTCCTCCTTCGGAGGCTGTGTAATTACAGCAAACACGCAGTGGCGGCACACGGCCATGCTGATTGTTGAAGTATCTCAGATGCACTTGGCATTGGGTCTTGGAGAGCTACACGAAGAACCACCGCTCCAGTTGGCTCACGCTGGCCAGAAAACAAGTGATTTCAGAAGTCGTGAGTGGCAGGCTGGCCGGGCAAGGATGACATGGCACTGTTCAGCTGTTTTCTTGATAATGGGTTGCATCTTGCCACCAAGCTACCCAATGGATTCATAAGGCAGGGCCTTAAAAAAATAAATAGGACAGGCCCTTCGTGCCGATGCCCAGTAAACGCATCAGGCTGCCGACAAAATGAGCCCCTGCTGCTTCCTTGGGTGGTTTCAATTTTCCTCTTTTTGTGTTCTCGTTTGAAAACTATAAAAGCATAAAAGCGAAACCATATACCATTCCCCTCAAGTAGGTCTGTTCCCGCAGGCAGCCAGAGAACGGGGGATGGGCTGTTCGTGAGATCCAGCCATCTTGTCCCTCTGAGAATCTATGCTCTTGATACTGGGCTCAAACAAGGTCCTGTGCAGAGAGTCCTCAGATCCAAGCAAGGGCTCATGGACAGGGTAACCAAGAGCTGGTGACCGTTGACTGTATGATGCTAGCTTAGGTGTGGCTTTTTGCAGGATTGGATAGCTCTGGGAGGGGACAGCTTGCTCTTGTAGCTGGGTCTTTGTTGACTGATTCCAATGCTCATTCTTCCAATACTGGCCTTATCCAAGGCCTTGACACTCTGTGAATGTGCTTTGAGTGCACCAAGCATGTTACTTGTGCTTTGGAGAATGATGAAAGCATATGTGTGGTCTCTGTCCCACCCACTAGCATAACCAGAGAGAGCATTTGAGCTTGGCAGGTGGACAACTGAAGATGAATTGGACCACTGGTCATCTTGTTAAACCGTGGTGATGCTTACAAGGAGGGATGGATGGCCCTAGTAGAGGGAACTGGCCTGGCCCGAGAGAGGCCTAAGAGATCTGAGGAGTGGCAGAAAGCAGTGGGCAGAGGGAGCAATCGGAGCAATGGCCCTAGGGACAGTAGGGTAGAATGCTAGGAGCTGTTGGGTTGGGAAGCCCAATCAATGCAGTTATTTTGGTGGGCATTCTTGTGGGGGCCTTAAAAGCCAAAGACTGTTGGGGAGTGGTTAACCTCAATAGAAAAGAACTGGCCTTGGGGGTCTTTTTTTAAAACAGAAGTAGGTAGAGTCAGGTCTTGGTTGCTCTGTGAACTGTGAACAACAGGGACAGGATTCCAATAGCCAGGGATTTCCTAATAAAACACACTGTTAAGGACAGTCACCTCATGCTGTATCAAGGGTACTCTGAGAGGCCTGTTGGTGACTTGGGTAATCTCAGGATTGGGGGTGTGAGTTTATAGATCTAGAAATCCCACTCAGAGGGGCAGAGTGACCAGGCTATGGCTGCACAGCAAATGAACAGCTTTTCGCTTCTACAGCTCTCAGTCTCTGGCCCTCTTCTCACCAGGCCTCTGTTGCTCTAGGAAGGACCCAATACTTGGCCAGGGCCCAGACCTAAGTGACTCTGAAAGCCACCCACTTCCTTTTCCCTCCCAACCTCACACTTGCAAGGCATCCCTTTGAGGAGTCTCCATGTCCCCTTCAAGCCAGCTATAGAATGCTGCTGGGCCAGACCATCTCTGGTCAGTCAGTTGCCCTTCTGTCTTCTCTTCTTCCTGCTGAGCTGGCCAGTGGGGCTCTGGATCCTTCCCCCATGGCACAACCTCAATCTGACTCTATCTCATCTCTCGTTTGCAGATGGACGAGTTAGTCCAAAGAGCAATATCCTACAGGGTGGAACTTCAAGGAGACAGAGGACACAGAGTTGGAGATGTCTCTGCTCCCTCCTCCCCTAGTAAGGCCATCTTGGGAAACGTTGTTGTCTGCTGGCCATGAAGAAAACCTTCTCCACCAATCGTCTGCCTCTCTTTTCTCATCTTCCCCCTCCTGGACTTCCCCCCCCCCCCCTTATCGTCCCCTTCCCCGTCATCTTCAATGGCAACCAGACCTGATACTTTCTGGCATGGCCTTGAATACCTGGGGCTAGGCTGCTCACTTGGCTCTTGGGCCACTGCCTGATTCTCCCCAACCCTGACATGAAAGAGAAGACCCAGATCTGACCCTGCATAGGTTAAGGAAGTTACTGGAATCCTGTACTGTGATGGGCACCAATACTTCAATACTGGCCCTCCTACTCCTTGGCCATGAAATGCCCTCGGGGAATGGCAGGGGTAGGATAGTATCCTGGGATCCTTGAGAGCTTCCAAGCAGACACCATGCTCAGAGCATCACAGCCTGGCCTGATTTCTAATCCCTGTCTTGCAGGTGAGGCAATGCAAGTCTAGAGGGAACCGAGTTGCCTTGTGGGAATGAGATGCTCAGCCTCCTTCCTATTTTTGCATTCTGCGTTACCAAGGAGCAGAGGGGTGGAACTCGATCACCAACTATTCTATAGGCCCACCAGACCCTGCAGAGATCTGGCCCTCAAAGCCTCTTCACCCAGTACCACCTCTTTAGCAGCCCTGCAAGACCAGGTTAGAGATGGAGCCAATCAGACCCATAGTCAGCTCCCAAGAGCATCCAATAGCAGCCACGCTTGCTTCCCTCCTCAGGTTGCTAGGACCCCAGTATATCTGCAGGCATCCACTCGGGAAATCATTATCAATGAGGATTTAATGGCTCTGACTCTTCTCACAAGGTTTTCTGAATCTTTCCTGTCAGCTCCAGGCAGGAACCCCCCCCCCCCCCCGTCCCCAACCATCTGTCCCCTGTGCAGTCTCCCACACAGGCACGCAGTGCTGAGGACCGCTCTCCTAATGCCTGGCCCGACATCCCTCAACCTTCCCACATCCAGGACACAATAATTTACAACAGCACATTGTTAAGGGATGGCCAGTCAGTTGGATTAATGCCCCAGCAGGCACTAGCGGGGCAGCCGCCTTACCGAACACATCATGAAAACGTATGGCTCAGAAAACACTATGAATTGCACTAATTCATAAATATTTAATATCACCCCACTTCCAGTAGCCAGGGCTCCTGGGCAGAGGTTTAGGGCCGGTAGAAAGGAACCTGGGGGCTCTTCCGAAAAACTCTGTCTCTGCTCCTCTTCTTAGCCCAATGTCTCTTCCCATTCCCTCCTCATGTCAGCTAGCCATTGACCTGAGGGTCCAGCAGGCTTCTAGCTAGCCTGAGGTCTTGTTTATCTGGTCTCAGGATGGTGCCCTGGGCCGTAGGTGGTCCCAGGGCCAGAGGCAGTGCTCAAAATAGCTACCTGTCAGCCCCTCAGCCCCTAGACAGAAAGAAGCCAGGAGAGTGCCCCCCCCCCCCAATAAATCAACCTGGATCCTGGAGGCCCATTCCACACCTGAGAGAATGGGGTACTAAGAACCAGCCTTCAGGGAAAGCACAGGCTAGTGAGTGAAACCCAGCCCTAGCACTTGCCTCAGCCAGGACGATATCTGAGGGCTTACACTGCCTTGGGGAAGCACCAGCCAATTTTCCTGCCTCCCTGCAGGTCTCTCGTCTGTCATCACCCATTCTCCACTCCCGCAGAGACCTCTGGATATCATCACCCCAGGTCCTTGGCCCCCTGGTTTCTAGAGTGTAGCCAGGGAAGGAGCCCCCTCCTGGCAGGAGACAAGCTGGAAAGCAGAGAAGAGGAAGATGTGTCCTGACAACCATTTCCCACACACACACCCCACCCCCCCCCACCCCACCCCGGTCCTTCAGAACAGGGCTGGGCACTTGCTAGGCATCAGGTATCTTTCCCTTCCTTCTACCTACCTTTGCTGAGAAGTCTATGAGTTCACGCCCCCGCTTTGAGTGAGACTCTGCCTGGTCAGAACTTTCTTCTTCCCAGGGCCTCTTCTTGGCCTGCAGGGAGGGAGAGTAGGACTGGCTTTGGGGATCAATCAGGTAAAGCATCAAGTTCCACCCTCACAACTTGGGGAGCCCTTGAACTCCCCAAGCTTTGATTTCTTCACATAGAAGACAGATGAAGGAAGCGGCTTCCACTGGGTTAAGAGAATGAACCGTGAGACACCATTCACTTGGATCCTGCTTCCCTTCAGCACGCAGACAGACCAAGGAGTGGGTAAGGATGCTGACTGCCTAGAGGCCAGAGAAGCCTGGCCCTCCCTAGGGAGCCTTACAATCTCAAATGCAGCCTCTGTTCCCACGAAACTTTCCCATTGTGGACACGGAACTCTCCATCCCTGAACTTCAAAGCCACAAAGAAAAAAAGACTCATGGCCAAAGTGACATCCTCAGAGCCTGACTCAGTCCTAACTCCAGGAAGAGATTTCCCTGCATCGATCCTGTGTAGCCCCTGACCTGGTGCGGGCAGCTCTCAGGTAAGAGGAGGGTCACGATGAAAAGGACACCTCTCTCCTCCAACCAGCAGCTCTTCTCTCGACTTCTGCCACATCCCATCCCCAGATGCCTTAACACAGCACATCCTCTCTGTTAGCACCAGCCTGGGGGCATGTGCAGCATCCCAAAGCCCCAAGTGTTCAGGATGCTACTGGCTGGCAGCCCAGACTGTTCGGTCCTGACGGAGGTGACCGCAACTGACCCTCCTGCTTTAGAACTCAACAATGGCCCTACACTGGGCTGCCACCATCTCTGTTTAGGGGTCCTAAACCATCTTCAATATCCAGAAAACCCATTCCAGCTGCCCCGGGTGCTTCTTAAGAGCCAAACTAATGTGACTGATGGACAATTTCTCATATGCTATATTCATTCACTCAAAGATAGACATATCCAATCACAGACAGACAGACAGAGACAGAAAGACAGACAGAAAGAGGGGGAAGAGATTGAACTTACTGTCAAGCATTGTAACAGGAGAAGAATGAATTAAGGAAGTAGCCTGAGGCCTGGCCAAGGGTTCTATCAGTGTCTTACAAGTTGTGATGATCACTGGAGCGGTTTGTGGGGAAAGCGTATACAGTTACAGTCCACTATGAGTGAATCCTTTTAACTACAGTATAACATGCGTAGGTAGAGTATGAATGCCCTGGAAGCCCATTCAAAGACCATAAACCAATTAGGAGGATGCAGAGACCACTAGAGAAAGGCTAAAGCTACGTCAGTGGGACTTGGTCCTTAGAATGAAAGTTACTGGAGAAAGAACGCTTCTTGATTCCCTCTTGGCTTTTTGGATTATGAGACCACAGTGAAATTCAGAATGCTGGAGGTAGGACCAGCCTTGTGGACCAGCGTGAAGGTTACACCTTTGGTTTTCAGTGTGGTATATCTGAGATGTTACTCAGAGTAAGCAGACACGGAGATCAGACAGACATGGGCTCAAGGAAGGTGGGTCATCACCTATACCAAAGGGTTAGCTGAAGGCCAAGGAGCAGGCAAACTCTGTTGAGAAAGTAGGTTCACACTCTGAGGAACACACAAAGGCCAGGGCCAAGTAAAAGAGGAAGACATCTCAAAGGAGCCAGAGAGGCAATAGGAAGGAAGCCGGGCAAGCAGTGTGTTCCAGAGCTCAGAGGATGTTAAAGATAGTGAAGTAGACTCTCCACACAAGATTGAGGAAGTTGGAGGACGAAGTACTCATGAAGCCAGTGACACAGAGGTGCTTCAGTGAGAGTTGTTTTGGAAGACTAGCCAACTGGAAACCATCTTCATCAAAAATGTCTTCAGACTATTCGAATGAGTGTTTGCTGTATAAACATGAGGACCTGGGTTCAAGCTCCCAGGACCCACATAAAAAGTGAAGCTTGTTCACCTGTGCCTGTTTTTGAAGGACAGAGACAGGAGGATGACTGGCAACTTGCTAGTTGCCAGCAAAGTTACAGGTTCAGTGAGAGACCTTGCCTCAAGAGACTGAGATGGGGAGTGATAGGAGACACCTCCTCAGTCCCTACATGAATTCGTGGATGCATGAACCCACAAACACATGTGGGCACACACATCGAGTAATATAACAAAAAAGTATTCTCATCCCTCGCCTTTGCTAATGCCTTGTATGTTTAACTTTCCAGGTCCATGGTAAGCTGCGGTTTCTTATCACATTTGTTCTGAGATATGTGACTCATTGTGATGGATGGGGTTGTGAGCAGAATTCATGGAAGTCATTCACAATGGGCTGAGCACTTAGTTGCAGGTGCTTAAGCCCTCCAGAGCTCTCCCTTCTAGTAGACTGACTGTCCCCTCAACCTCAGTTCTAGTGACCACGAGAAGCAAAGCTTCCTTACTGTTTCTCTTGGACATTCTGCCCCAGTATCCCACCCCGAGGCCAGTCATCTGTCTGCAGACACCCTCTATAGTAGCACACACACACACAAACACAAGCAAGCTTTACTCCAGAAAGAGGTAGGACCTCACATCTCAGAAAGGTTTGCGGAACACCAGCGAGTTGACCTCCTCTTCTGCGTGTCCCTGCACAACCTCAGCTGAGATGATTCGCAGACAAGGATGGACATACTTCAAGGAGGAGTGGTGACAGGCAGAGTTTAGAAGCTATGAAAGCGAGAGGCAGCAAGAAGAAAGAGCATTGGCAAGCCTGACCGGAAGCCTGGCTGGAGATGTTCTTCCTCTGGCCAGACGAGAAGTCAGTGCTTGCTCACTATTGGGCTTGATATCAGCCCATCCCTTAATTCTATCAGTGTCATTTCTACTTATTGGCTCTAGGATGTTGGTCATGATACTGGTGCTGCCTCGAACCTGTGGTCCAAGCTCTGCTCTTCTGTTTAAAATCACGCCATGGCCTCAAGTTCTAAAACAAAATCAGAACATGTGATATACGGGCTCCTAGTTCCAATACCCATAGAGCCATCAACAATTAACCATAGCACTCTTTCCTGTGAGACCATATGCACCCCAGAACCCTATATCACCGTCATTGTTATCATTATCATCTTTGTCACCATAGTTGTGACCATCATTGTTACACTCGTTATTAACATCATTTTCAGTGTCATCATCATTGTCACCATCACTATCATCACCATCACTATCATTGTCATCATCATCACCATTATTGTCACCATCATTGTTACCATCATCATCACCATTATCACCATCATTGTCACCATCATTACCATTATCATCACCATCACCATCTTCACCACCATCATCACCATCATTGTCACCATCATTGTCATTATCATTGTTGTCACCATCATCTTAGACTTTTTAAAAATTATTTTTAGGTTTATTTTATTTTACATGTATAAATGTTTGTCTGCACGTATGTATATGCACTGTGTCAGTGGTTAGTGCCCCTAGAAGTCAGAAGAAGTCTTCGGATCCCCTGAAACTCTGGTTATGGATGGTTGTGGACTACCATGTGGGTGACTGTCTTAGCTAGTGTTTTTAATTGCTGTGAAGAGACACCATGGTCACAACAACTCTTGTAAAGGAAGACATTTAATTGGGGCTAGCTTACAGTTTCAGAGGTTTAGTTCATTATCGTCATGGTGGGAAGCATGGCAGCATCCAGGCAGACACGGTGCTGGAGAAGGAGCTGAGAGTTCCACATCTTGTTCTGCAGGCAGCAAGGAGAGACCGTGTGCCACACGGCGTAGTTTGAGCATATAAGACCTCAGAACCCATCTCCACAGTAACATACTTTCTACAAAAGGTCACGCCTACCCCAATAAGGCCACACCTCCTAATAGTGCCACTTCCTATGGCCAAGCATTCAAACACATGCGTCTATAGAGGCCATTCCTATTCAAACCACCACAGTGCTGGAACTGAACCCAAGTCCTTACCCAAGCACCAATTCATTGCAGTTACTTTCACAATTGAGTATTTTTGCTTTAGCATCCTACAGGTCTTCTGAGCCAAGCTCCCGACAGTTACGGTCCCATTGAATCAGTCAGACCCCAGACAGACCAAAGTTCCCTGCATCCTCTGGCACCTGTTGCTCCCTCTGCTCCACCCCTCTTCACACTCAGATCCCAGCCTCGTCTGCCTTAGAGACATTGCCTAGATGTCCAACTCTACGGTTTTCCACGCACCCACGGGCCTAGTGCCTACTTATGGCGGATCTCATGCTGGATGGTACCCATGAATGACACAACAGAGATGGGACTCATGTTCCCTGAGAGCAGAGGCGTATCTCTTCACACACATGTACCCACATGCACCTGTGCATACACCGCACAGACACAGGTAGGTAGATTCATCTTCCTGTCTCTGGAGGGGATGGACACTTGGTCCTGCCTCCAGGAAGGGACATCAGACACCCAGAAGACAGACTCTCCCTTCTCTGTGTGTTGCTCCAAACCTAGGTTGTGCCTCTGAAGCAGAAAGGAAGAAGAAACTGGCCTTGTGGTTGGGAGCCCTCAGGCCATGGCCACTGTGTGTCAGCTAAAGGAGAAGTGAAGGCCGGAGTCCCAAATAGAGAAAAGGGAAGCAGCTCGGCCAAGCCTGCCCCCTCCCCTCAGCCCAGCAGAGTAAATGGGTTGTTTTTTCCATTCTTTTTCTGCTGCGCTAGCTGTGGGGTTGTAGGATGAGCAAGCCAGAGAGTTCACCGGGGTCATCCCAACACAGGTCACTGGCCTCTGTCTGATGAGTTCAACATGATCTTACAGCTACTCCCCAATCCCTGGCATGCCTCTCCTGGCCTTTGCTTCTCTCTGCCAGGTCCAAGTCAAAACAGTTCCCCCACTAGAGGCCTGGCCCAGCCAGCCCATCACCAGAGCATAGGGCACAGGCCAGAACCACAGCTTGCGACATGATTCACTTTGTCTGTGGACAGATTGATGAAACTGTGGGTGAGAAGTCATTCTACGGATGGAAAAAAAAAAAAAAACTGGCTACAATCCAGTGAGAGGTGGGGCTAAGACTGTATGGGAGCTGCAGGGACACAGTCTCTCCACCCCAGTCCCACTCCCTACACTCCCTGCAGGCTTGGGCTTCCAAGAGCAACCTCGCCGATTATATAGCTAGAGCCAGAGAGGGGTGTGTATTTTCTACCTAGAGAGATAAATTAGGTAAGGAAGGTAGGGCTCTTGGGTAAAGGGCCCCAGCAGAATACAGCTCTCTTCCCGGGCAGCCAACATGTGGCTACCCATGATTCTGTTTTTAAATTAGCCCATAATGTGTTAGAAGCGAGTAGGATATCTTCTAATAAAGTGTAAGTCCCCTTCCCCTCCCCACCGCACATACAGTTCCTCTTCCTCCCTTGTGGCTGCCTCTCATCTCGTTCCCCTTTCAAGCACCATGTGTCCTTACCCCCATCCTTTCTCATTACCTAATATTGCTTCTCTTGGCCTTCTCGCTAGACTTTTAGATTTTACCCCCAGTCATGCCTGTGCGTACGTTCACATATGAAGGAAGATGTGTTTCTTGTCTAAGTTTGGGTTTAGCATTGTTTTAACGTTATGCTTCTGTTCATTTTCCTGAAAAGTCTATGATGTCCCTTTTCTTTGCCACTACACACTATTCCATCATGTCTATGTGCCGGATCCCCATCATGCACTCATCAATGTGTTCCAACGGGATACGCTGGCTGGTTCTGTTTCCTTGTTATCGTGAACATAGCAGTGGTGTGCACACGGGTGTTCACACGGGTGTGCAAGTGTCTCTGTGGTAGGAGATAGAGTGCTTTGGAGTTTAGAGTCCAGGAATGTTATAGCCAGGACGTGTGATAGTTTTATTTTTAATGTTTTTGGTTTTTGTTTTTTTTTTTTTT